>JAUTDX010002377.1:0-70921 GCA_030844895.1 Ambrosia x helenae | reverse complement strand
AGGAGGAAAAGAGTGATCTTGAAGTGTTGACTCCTTGACAGAGAGGCGGGGCACGACTGAGTAGAATGCAAAACTCTCAATGTGCGTCCACATGAAGGTACTCCGCCCGAGGCTCGCGTATAGCGGACTTCCCTAACCGCGGTCATGTCTCAGATCCTCAGACTTATATTATTCTTGTGTTGGACGCTTCACTTCCGACCTGGAACACCGTCCACCTCCTTTAACTCTCGCTTTCCTTACCAAAGGATCTCCCTTACAGCCATCCTTACCAACAGCGTATCCACTAAGTAGGTTAACGATCATGAAGACCGAAGGATCTCTCTTATAGTCATCTCAGAAGACAAGTATCCCCAATGGTTAACGGTTTTGCCCTAACGAGACCTAGAAATATAATCTTTATTTTATTATCTTTAGTGACACTTTAATATTTATAGGACTTATAATATAAAGTTGGTTTTGATGATTAAGGACTTAAATGACCCAACCCATAACCTCCTGAGATGAATGAAATCCTTAACAATGGTGGAACATAATCCTAAAGGTGTGCAATCCGAAGATCACTGGTGCACCCATAGGGAATCCGCGCTTTGCCAAGAAGGTCACTCATTTGTTGAATGAAAAACCTTGATAAAGGTGGAACATAATCCTAAAGGCGTGCAATCCGAAGATCACTGGTGCGCCCGTAGGGAATCCTCCCTTTACAAGAAGATCATTCAGCCATCTGGTAAGTACTAGAAATGTGTCACTCAGATCTGATCCACTTCAAAAGCCATTGTTTAGAATCCGGTTTGGATATCAAAATCCCGAAGGATCTGTCTCACTACTGGTTTCCTCAACTTGGTTCTAGCTCGGGACTACCAGAAGCTAATTAAACCTCTAGTTAGTTTATTAAGTTAGAGTTGATTTTAGATTTTTATAATGTAATCATCATCGGAAACCTGTCACAAGATAAAGAAACAAAGTTTAGGAGAAGATAACACAACAAATAACTAAAAATAAACTACTACTAATAATAATAAAAGTCTACATATCGAAGTGGGTTCATGATAATAGAAAGATACAACCATATCGAATGATCAACCCAAGAACATGACTGCTCATAGACAAGCTCTCCATCTTCAAGTGTTGTGCATCTAACAACTTCATGACCCTTGATGTCTTATTGCGTATGAACTACTCTACGATCCTCATCTTGGCCAAGCTAATCATGTAGGACGAGGCCAAACCTTGGTGTGATTTTAGGAGGGCCATAAGGCCTCCCACAAGACCCCAACAGCTATGCAAGACTTCTAGAAGTCGGACAAAGAAAGCACAAGAAGGGATGAACAAATGGTGAGGTGTAGCTTGCTATTTCTAGACCTCCAAGGCAAGCACGGGCGTGCACAAGGGTGGCACGGGCATGCCTGCTGTCACACGTACGTTCGGTTGCTGCAGTTCTGTCTTGTCTGTACTTTTTTCTATAGCACGGGCGTGCCAGGGTAATGGCACGGGTCTGTAAGCTTCCTTAGGAAGTTTTCTTGTTCCCCAAGCGTGCTGCTTTGTCTTTCTAGTGTGCAGGCCTTCATGCAAGTGTGCGTAGGTGTGTTGAATCTGTATCAGGCCGTTTTTATCACTGTTCAAGTCTAGGAAGGGCCTTCAAACATACAGTGAACATGCTGTAAGTCCCGTGTCCTCAGGAATCTCTAGATTTTCCCTGTTTTTTTGCCTGAAATCTATTGTTTTTGGCTTGGAGCTCCAGTTTCCTGATAAACACAAATAGAAACGAATTAAGTACCTAAAATTAACATTTAAGTCTATTCTAACCTATTATGGTCTATTTATGCATGTTTTATATGTTAATTATGTGATACATCAATGAACAATTCTGATTCATCAGTAGTTTGGTCAAAAAGGGTATATCATACTTTTCTCATTTCAGAAGTTTGACCTAAGCGGTTATAAACATCTGATAAACACCTTTTTCTCACAATTATCTTTTCAAAAAGCAAAAATATCTCTCTCTCTCTCTCTCTCTCAAAACACTCTCAAAAACTTCCCCTGTAATCTAAAAATACAGTTCGATCAAATACACCATGGCTCTCATTTTAAAACAGGGACACAATCAAAGAGGCTACTTCGTTAAAGATTCAGCCTGGTCTCAATACGTCGAAATCACTGATTTAGTCATCAAATCCCAATACTACACAACCTTCACCATAGACCCACCAATACACATTTAAACTCGAAATGAGTTCTAGCAAATGCCGAGGCTATTACTATGAATAATAAAGTGATTACCCTCAAATCAACCATCCAAGGGAAAATGATGGCAATCACACCAGAATCCCTGGGAATCGGACTTGGTCTGAATGATGCTGAAGCCCCAGAACAAATTCCAAGTGGAACCATTCAACTAACCATGATTGAGTGTGGTTATCAAGGTACTCTGTCACATGCTACAATTTATAAGAAATATTTTGATGCAAAATAAAACTTTTGTTTCAATAGATTATAATGTGTTTGAGTCCCAAAATTGGATCATGTGATCAGATGCCCCTCAACTTTTCAACCTATTTTCCATTCAATTGTGAATGAAACTACTACCCTGGGCATCATCAGTTTTCTTTAATGAGTTGGTGTTTGCAACACTAAAATGATAAAAAGAAGTTTTTGTTATACCCAAGTCTCATCATGCGATGCATAATTAAAGAACTTGCTGAGGAAATATTTGTGGGTAAGGCAACAAAGTTAAATCCTTTGACCTCACAAGTATTTTCTAGGCATAACAAACCAGCACTTTTGCTAAAAGATGACCAAGGGTAACAAGATAAGATTTTGGCTTCATCAATCCAGGGGGAGATTGTAAGGTCAAAGAGGATTGACAAAGCCACTTTTAATACCTTAGTCTTAATCATATTCTGCAATATTTTGCGAAGTATAGACACTGCTGAAGAAGGAGATAACATGTACTTAAGAAGCTGATAACAAGTGCTGAAGAGTAAAGATCAGAAGTTCTGAAGATGAATTAGACAAACACCTGAAGAACAACTACTAAGACCAAACTTCTGAAGAATACTCATCAGAAGTTGTCACTCATCTGCAGTTCTTTAGAAGCTTCCCACAGCCTTTATACTTCCGTAGTTTAGTATTATATTACTTTTGTTAAAGTCTTTGTACAATTCCAATACTACAGTCTGTTGTAGTATTATTATATTGCTTCAAATACTTATCCTGTACGTATTATCCAGTCTATAAATAGATGGGTTCATCCCACTATTTTAGTCAGTCCTTTGTGGTTTATCTTTCCTTATATATTGACAATCATTTGAAGCATTTACTTCTATTATATTCATTAACTATTTTGATTCTAATTTACTGCTTTAGTTCATTTATTGAGGGGAGTAAGACTAGACGGTGTGGAGGAGGCCCGTCATCCATGCCTTGCCTCCACCTCAGCTGCCACGTCAGCGTGGGGTAGGAGCATCCATGAGATGATGGTCCTAGGGGTGTGGAGAGAGGCCCATCATCATTTAATGATTTTCCTTTTTTTGATTTTTTATTAAATAATATTATTAATAATATAAAAAGTAAAGATGTATTTAAATAAAAAACAAACATTTAAATTAAAAAAAAGGTACTCCTAAATTTTTAAAACGTCCAACCCTAAAAAAAAACGTACACTACAAATTAAAAAAAACAAACACTTAAATAAAAATAAAAAACATAGCGAACACTTAAAATAAAAAAAACTACGAATTATATTTTTTTGCGATCATCTCCTTCATCTTGAGCAACACGGGACGGTCTGCTTCGGGGTACTCGTTGATATCTGCTGTCATTATTCGCCATTCTTCTATTTGCCTATCTTCATTCTTTTGGCGAACGCTTTCCTCCACCTCTTTTGCTTTAAGCGAAGTTTTTCTTCGACTTCGCGTTCCTTCAATTTCTTTTTCTCTGCTTGAGTTTCGCTAAAGGTATTTTTGAAGGATGCCAATTCAGCGACCAAACCTTCAAGCATTGACCCGCTCCCACTCCCTGACGCGGCTTGTTTTTTTGCCGCCCGCTTGCCTTTTAGCTTTGTCCTCCCTGTGGGTCGTTGCTCCTCTTGAACTCGAACGGTATTATCCTCCAACTCTCGGTCTGGGTCGTCGTTTATATTTATTTGACAACGACCGGTCGACCCACCTCCCATGCTATAATCGCCCGACTCTAAAGTTTTGGTTCGCTTGGCACTTGCAACCTCGTTTGGAACCGGCGCCCATTTGGCACTTGTCTTCAAAACCATCCATGCACGAACATTGGGAAAAGCAGCTCTATGCTTGTCTTCATATCTACGCATCGCCTCCTTGAATATCATTTCCTCGTTAAACCCACTTGGAGGATTCATATACAACGGGTTATAAAACTTGATGAACTTCCCGATTGTAGTATTCATTTTCCTCCACTTAGAACTTATCGCCTCTTGTTTGCGATAAACTTCTTTCCCACTTCAAGGTATAAACTGTCTCCCGTTTGATTAGTACCTACGTTTTTAAATAAAACGTATATTAGAGAAAAAAAACGTAACAAGTATTGTATAGTAATAAAAAAATTAAACGTAACAAGTATTGTATAGTAATAAAAAAATTAAACGTAACAAGTATGGTATCGTAATAAAAAAATTAAACGTAACAACTATTGTATAGTAATAAAAAAATTAAACGTAACAACTATTGTATAGTAATAAAAAAATTAAACGTAACAAGTATTGTATAGTGATAAAAAAATTTAAATGTAACAAATATCGTAAATTTTTTTTTTACCAATTATGGGATCTTTCGAAGTCGCCAAATACGCCTTCGCTAAAGCTTCTTCTTTTATTTTCGTCCATGGGAGTTTTTTGAACGACCCTTCTTCTTTATCTTGACCTTGCTTTTTTCCCCTTCCCCTTCGAACGTTCCACTTGTGTTTCGGGCACAACCTCCTCCACCTCATCTTCTTCTTCAACTTCGGGTTCAAAAATGGGTTGTCGTTGTCATCGTGGTTGTTGTGACGTTTGTGTTTGGAGAGATGGGTGGAATGGCGGAGTTTGTAAAAGTTGGGTAAAAGATTGAGGGTTATGATGCATTTGCATATGACTAAATTGGTTAAAGGTAGTGGGGCTTTGGTGCATTTGGGAATATTGGGAGAAAGGGTTGGGACTTTGTTGGAAACCCGAAAATGTAGTCCAAGTTGGATCAATTGGCATCGTGTAACCCGGTGTCGTGAACGGGTTTGGAGTCGGGTTGTTTTGATTACGTTGTGGTGTTTGATTCGGGTTTGGGTGTTTTGGTAGGGATCCATTGCAAAATATAAAAAATAAGAATGAGATAGAAGTATTTTTATAAAAAGAGAGGTTGATTATGAGGAAATATGGATTATTTGGTGGCTTTATATAGGATTTAAAATAGTTTTTTTTTAAACGGTCAAAAAGAGCAGGGCCCCACCTCCCAACGGTCACATCAAACGGTCGATTTGGCCCGGCACCAACGGCATAATTTTTCCGGCCTTGCCGCCCCCATGGCTATGCCGCCCCAGGGGGGGTGGTGTAGCGAGGCCCGGCATAGGCATGCCCCTCCTATGCCGCCCCCACACCCTCTAGTCTAATAACTCTTATTAAAAGTGAAACTATAACTTGAACACTTAGATTTATTCAGCAGTGCAATTTACTTTGATAGATCTTAAACAAGTGTTCATAATAAGAACTATTAAACTGAACTGATCCAACAACACTATTGCAATAATGGACGTGTAAATAATTGTCGCCATAAAAGCTTTCATAAGTCACCATTTGACTCTAGGGAATGTGTGAACCTTTGTTCCATTTCGAAATCCAAATCCATGTGGGCTCTTGGTGATTCCAACCTCATGCTCCACTCGCACCTTGCGTGCAAGTTTTCCTCTTGTCATCCAGGACTTTGAAGAAGTCACTTTTGCTAAACTCTGTATTTGTGTTACTCTTGGTGTTTATTTGGCTTGACTTGTGTCATACGAGGCTACAGTGATGTCTCATGGTTCGTTGCAATGCTGAACGACCGAGAAATGCACTGCGACAATCATTTGTTCTATTTGATTGGCTTGACCCGTGTTACCCAATGCTGCAGTGACCGATGTCAAAAGTTTTCACAAATCCCTAATCTTATTATAGTTGATAAGATATTGTATTGGTTTTTCTTTAATTTGTTTAGATTAATTTTCATGTAGGGTTTCATCCTCCCACCTTAAATTCAGTGTGGATGTTATATTAGCTCACTTGTTCATAGAAACACTCTTCTAAGGGTGTTTATGGCAATTAGTAACAACGTTTTAGGAGCTCGACAAACCAGACGGAGATGGCTTGGGTAGGATATTATTTTTTGGGGTGACTTTATTAAATAGTAACCAAGTTTAAGGATTGTTCTAATCAGGTCACTCATAAAAGTTATTGTTCCAATCAGGTCATTTAAGATTACTTTAATGTTTCAATATTAGATATTTTACCTAGATAGAAGGGCATCAATCTTATATGGCATGTATTTAATATCTTAAATTTGTGAAATAATTTATAAATTCCATCAATGATTCAAAAATTACAAAATAAAAATGATAATAATAATAATAATAATAATAATAATAATAATAATAATAATAATAATAAATTCCTCAATTGACCATTTATACCCCTTTCTCTCTTACAAAACCTCCACCATAGGAGGTCATCTTAAAATCTTTTTTCCGACCTTGTTTGCTGGCTATACCTCCTAGTGATGAACCACTCCATCTCCATCTAAGAAAGCTGCAGAGGTGATAAATATTAACAAGGGGCAGCACCACCATCTTTAACTTTCCCTTTTTCTTTTTAATATCGGCATCTGTACCGGCTCAACCGCCAGTCAAAAATCCATACACGTTGACGTCGTCGAGTCGCTCGTTCGTCGAGCTATGAAAGAAGTTGTGCAAACAAAGGTGACGGAGATGAAGCTAATGTCGTCGTCGTCGGTGACAAGTCTTTTACCTCCGCTGCTTTGCCGTTGCGACAGAATCGAGACGAAAATCATTAAAATCTAGACATGAACAATAACGCAGATTTCTTGAGATCGATTTCAATGGCGATTTCATATATGATTACATCAGATTAAGATGCCATGAGATGTTGACCTGTTCTTAATGGTTTTTGTTGTGGTCGGTGGAGGTTGCAGAAAACTTGAAGGAGATGGTGTTAATTATAACAGCATGTTTAAAATAAAATAAAATAAAACTAATGATAGTTTACCTGCTATTCAGGTAAATTATATAGGATCAAAACATAAAATAAACTTTAGTGACTTAATTAAAACAGATTGATAAATGAGTGACTTGATTGAAACACTCATAAAACTTAGTTACCATTCTATGAAATATTCCCTATTTTTTAAAGGAAGGTTATGACTCTTACATTACATAAATACCTTGAAAAAGTAATACAAACTTATATATATAAGAACAGGAACCAACAATTATTTATTTATGAATCACACAAAATAACTAATGACAACTTGTATACAAAATCATACAGTCCAGAAATAAAACATACAATCCAGAATAAAAAGATAAAAAGAAACATAAATACATGATATCAATTTTAATACATAAAACATAAATTATATGTCGATCCCATATTGCAAATCAATCTTCGGTTTCATGGTCACTTGGTATGTAAAGTTTTAACCAAAGATTATTCAAGGGTTGAATAGGCCTTGTGTTAGCATGAGCTTCCTGTTACATGCACATCAAGCTAAAGTTAACAACCAAATTTCACATCAAATGTATAAACTAATGACAATAGAGCATATTTGTAAAGCTCACATTATGGATTGCTTCACGGATTAGACGCAATTGTTCTTGTGAAACCGTTCTCACTTGATATGTAATGAAGCAAAAGCATCATCTAGTGATCAAACTCCTTACATGTAAAGTTTGCATGAGATTAGATGAATGCATAAATATATTTTACCTATTGAGCAATGGTCCAAATAACACTTTGGTTACATGGTGGAGTAGTAAGTGAGCCACTATATCGATAATATTTTCTACTTCCAATTTTTATTTCTCGGGGTTCTATTGTTCCCACGCTCTTTTTAACATCTTTTGTAGCAACTAGTTCTTTAAAACATGGTTCCAACTGATTACGAAGAAAGACGAAAATGGAAACTTATATGGAGATAAAATTCTAGGTTAAACTGGATTAGTTTTTGTAAAGATGATATTTATGAACATACCTTTGCTAAAAAAGAGTCTGGACGACCAAGTTTGTAAAAAATTCCAACAACTGCATTCTTTTTATCTATTATTTGATGAACCAAGTGTAGCTCGAGATTAAATCTATACCAATAAAAGATATATATATGTATATCATCTAGATGTAAGACTAATAAATTTCTTTGTAATGAAAATGAATTTGGGAGATTGATCATTAATCAACTTTGCTTCAGTGAAAACCAAAAAAAAAATTTGATACCTTTGGCCATTGATGGTGTATTCGGTAGCAGTGTGCCAGTGGGCTTGATTAAGCTGATAGTCGGTTCCATTTATATGAATATGCCCAGCTCCCCCGGTCCATGTCAACTATGTTTGATTTATCAATATTATAAGTTAGTAATTACTAGCATAAAATATATATCCGTTAAAAAATAACAGTTATCTTAAGATGATGAAAGCTTAATTAATTGTAGTGCATGCTTTCCTATCACCATATCATGTCCGTTGTTTTTAAGAGTTGTATTAGCGGGTTTATAATTTTTTTTTTTGTTTTTTTTTTTTTTGTAGTTTGAACTATTTGATTATGATGAACCAGACCCAACAAAACATTATGAAATCTATCCGACTACTATGGAAAATTTTGAAGATGAGGTAGTCCACAGCTCAAAGTCTCATTGTCCTTATATGTGTGTCTGTGTAAGAACCAATGTCCAAATAATCCTTTTTTAATTAACGTAGCTTGTTTTGAGTGGAGATTTTTCCAATCAACATAATCACGTGTAAGAAGAACTGGATGCAATGGTAATCAACAACTCAAATATGTTATACATATTTAAGTACTAATGCTCTAAAAATCATTTGTTAACTTAAGTAGTTCGTTAATGAAGAAGTTCTTATTGAACAACCTCCCTCTTCAAAGTTGTCAAAGGTCGAACAAGACATACAAAATTCGTTGTCGAAGATTGAGAATGAGAGGCCTAAAATTATCATATCCTTGGCTGCACGATTAGTAGAACACTATGATGGCCAGATGAGAGTTAACGTTAATTTTATTTACGGGATGTACCCAACACCGAGTTCAATGTCCAAGGTGAATACATTGAATATGAGTGGATGCTACAATTTTTGGCGAACGGGTGTCTTGATGCTAGCTTGTTACATTGGTGTCAATTGTAAGTTATTATTTTTCTATCTCGTACAATAATAATTTTTAAAATGCAGCTATTTTTTTAACCATGTGATATTTTTTTATATTAGGAATTTGTATGACCTAGTAATTGGCAAAAACTTAAACATGAACCTCAAGTCGGCTACTTGAATACCAAAAAAATACCCGGGGAAGAGTGCATGAAGAATTTTGCAAGTGTTAGAGAACACCTGAAAAATGTCTATAAACTTCATAAGGACAAAACTTATTTTCTTGCATCATTTTTCCATAAGTAATATATATTATTGCTTTGTAGAGTATTTCAGTTAATTGTCTTTATTTTATTACTAACTTTCCTTGTAACTATCTTTTTTAGCCTCCGTTGGGTTTTGTTTATCGTTTCACCTAAGGAACAAAGAGCTTGGATTTTGGATTCAACTTCAGCTAAAGGCAACAAGAATAAAGATTATTATCCTCTTTCAAGTGCAATCGAATCTTCTTTTGGAGGTCCATTCACTTGGACCATGGTTCGGGTATTGTTAAATTAATTCTTTTGTATTTTATACAATTAAGTGAGTATTTTGTTAATAGGTTTTTCTTTTGAATCAATGCAGTTTAGGAAACAAGATGGGTCTTGGGAGTGTGGCTACGTGGTCATCTGGTTTATGTTTGAGTTTGTTTTAAAAAAGCGAGAAAATTTTCCAAACAATGTAAGTATGCCATTTTTAATTTACATGCTTTGACTTAAGCATGTTGTTGGGGTTTATCGAGTTTAAGTATGGTTGTATTACTGGGGTTTGTTGTTTATTATTGGTGTTTTGTGTTGTTACGACGTGATTCACAACTTTTTTATATTTTGGGTTACATGGGTTTGGACGGGTTTGGGTTTAATCAATGTATTGACTTTGTTACACTAAATATCTTGACTTAATTAATATATCTCACCTTTGTTATTTGTTTGTTAGATTTGGAACAACATATCAACCGTCACAGAAGAGGAAATCGACAAGAATTGGTCCAAAACATCATGACGCGGTTTTTTGTTTCAGTATTTAGTTAGTGATTTTAGTTTTCTTTAGTATTGTATTTGAGCATGTTTGGTAAACAGGTTTAGGATTTCTTTGGGTTTGATTGTGTATGACTGGATGTATGGTGTCATTTATGTAGTTTTTTTAAAGTTACTTTGTTTATGGCTGGATAGATGGCTTGGTTTGATTGTTTATGTAGGATGGATATCAGGATGTATTAATTGGTTTATATTACAGGTGCCAAATGACCGGTGAGCTAATAGCTTTTAGGGCGGCTGAGATATTATATTTCTAGGCTCTGTTTTGTTTTCTGGGCGGGCCAATAACGCCTAGAATCATAATATAATTCAGCAATACCAAATAGTATTCTAGGCCTTATAAGTTTTATTTTGGGTGGGTGTTTCACCGCCCAGAATAAGAAAATACTATTCTGGGCTATGTTTGTTTAGGCGGGCCTCAAATCGCCTATAAAGCTTGTTTCCACCACCCAAAATCAATCATTTTTGTAGTAGTTGTTCCTGTTTGATTGGCTTGACCCATGTTAGCCAATGCTACAGTGACCCATGTCAAAAGTTTTCACAAATCCCTAATCTTATTATAGTAAATTAGATATTATATTGGTTGTTCTTTAATTTGTTTAGATTAATTTTCATGTAGGGTTTCATCAATGAAAGTCTCCCCACCTTAAATTCGTTGTGGACGTTATGGCCTAAATGTTTTGATAAAAATTTCTAATCCGAATTAGTAACAACGGTTTAGGAGTTCAACAAAGCAGACCAAGATGGCTTGGGTGGTTAATTTTTTTTAAAGGATGGTTATGACTCTTACATTACATAAATGCCTTGAAAAATAATACAAACTTATATATATAAGAAGAAGAACCAATATTTATTTATTTATTTATTTATTTAATTATTTGTTTATGAATCACACAAAATAACTAATGACAACTTGTATACAAAATCATACAGTCCAGAAATAAAACATATAATCCCGAATTAAAAGACAAAAAGAAACAAAAATACTTGATATCAATATTAATACATTAAACATAAATTATATGTCGATCCCATGTTGCGAATCAATCGTCTGAACCCTCATCTGTTTCATGATCATTAGGTATGTAAAGTTTTAACCAACGATTATTCAAGGGTTGAATAGGCCTTGCGTTAGCATGAGCTTCCTGTTACAGGCACATCAAGCTAATGTTAACAACCAAATTTCACACCAAAAGTTAAACTAGCTAATGACAATAGAGCATATTTGTAAAGCTCACATTATGGATTGCTTCACGGATTATACGCAATTGTTCTTGTGAAACCGTTTTCACCTGATATATGTAATGAAGCAAAAGGAACATATAGTGATCAAATTCCTTATATGTAAAGTTTGCATGAGATTAGATGAATACATAAATATATTTTACCTCTTGAACAATGGTCCAAATAACACTTTGGTTACATGGTGGAGTAGTAAGTGAGCCAATATATCGATAATATTTTCTGCTGCCAATTTTTATATCTTGGGGGTCTACTGTTCCCACGACTTTTTCAACATCTGTTCTAGATGCGAGTTCTTTAAAACATGGTTCCATCTGATTATGAAGAAAGACGAAAATGGAAATTATATCGAGATAAAATTCTATGTTAAACTAGAGTAGTTTTTGTAAAGATGATATTTATGAACATACCTTTGCTAAAAAAGAGTCAGGACGACCAAGTTTGTATAAAATTCCAACAACTGCATTCTTTTTATCTATACTTTGATGAACCAAGTGTAGCTCGAGATTAAATCTATACAAATAGAAAATATATATGTATATCATCTTTAGATGTAAGACAAATTAATTTCTTTGTAATGAAAATGAATTTGGGAGATTGATCATCAATCAACTTTTCTAGTGAAAACCAAAAAAAAATTGATACCTTTGGCCATTGATGGTGTGTTCGGTAGGGGTGTGCCAGTGGGCTTCATTAAGCTGATACTCGGTTCCATTTATATGAATATGCCCAGCTCCCCCGATCCATGTCAACTATGTTTGATTTATCAGTATAAGTTAGTAATTAGTAGCATAAAATATATATCCGTTACACAATAACAACTATCTTAAGATGATGAAAGCTTAATTATTTGTAGTGCATGCTTTCCTACCGCCATATCATGTCCGCTGTTAATAAGAGTTGTATTTGCGGGTTTATAATCAATATCAAGTCTTCCTAGTTTGGATGTTGTCAGAACTCTTTTATGAGTGAGATCAATTGGTGATTGCATGTCTCCATTATTACATAAACTCCACTCTGGATTGATCTCTCCCCAGTGGTTCGGTCCATTCGGACTATTCACATCATACAAGAATTCGGGTTCATCATCTGCCACATCATTAACAACATATTTCATGCATGAACAAATATACAATCAAACAAATGAAAATACAACTACAATGTCGAATATAAATGCTTTTGTGGACTAACCAACTTCCTGAGATAGAGCAAAAGCTACACAAAAGGTGATGAAAAGAGCAAAGAACAAAAAGTTTTTGTTAACCATTATTGTGTGCATGTGTATATCAAATCTTTTTATTTAAGTTATTCATGTTTAGATTGGGGGCATGCATATATATAGGGGTGGGGCTAGAGGTGGCTCAGAAAGCTGGTTGTGTGAATGAAGAAATGGATGTTTCACTTTGATTTTTGACCATGGACTATCTTTATTTAACGTATAAAGGTAAATAGTTTATTTATTTTTAAACGAGTGGGGAGAAATTTCTTCTAGTTTTGGTAGCTAATGTTTGTGGATATACCAAAAAAATTTTGGATTCGACCACCTCAAATATAATATTTGTAAGTAGTTAATATGATTTTAGTTAATATTCCTTCTAAATATACATTTTTGTTTTTCTAATTTTCTCTTTTATGTAAAAGAAACAAATTTGGAACATATATCATTGTCGAATTAGCCTTTTTACTTCAAAAATTAATAGCTATGACTATATAAATCAACCTCAAATATTATACTTTGTATCACTCGTTTCTTGTCGAACTTTCATTTGGTTTTATATCGAAAACAGTACGCATTTTGTTCGTGAAACAAATTATTTGTAATAACATAAAATTATTTGTATTGTTTTTTATTTTTATTTTTTTTAGAAAATTTATTCCTTATAATCTATATATATAATACTTGTTGTTTGGAACTTGTTTTTTATATTGATAGTGAAACGAGTTAACTGGAATATAACATACGATCGAACTTTTTTTCAGAGGAAGAAAGTCGTTCATTATATATCTTAAATTTATATTCATATTTTATGCTTGTAAATTGTTAATAGCTGGGAGGTCTAGATGCCCCTGCATCACCTTTTGTTTGTGTATTTAGATTAATGTAACTATAGGTATAAAATATACTATGAGAATTTAGGGATGTTAAACGTATCGTGTTTATTGGTTGGTGAGTCTAATGCAGCGTGAACCCAAAAAATTCACATAAACTTGAAGGCAACACGAATTCAATAACCATGACAGAAATATGACCTAGAACATGACATGAATACTAACGTTTTTACATGAAAACTACCATTCAACTCAAAAGAAAATTATTTATTGTTAGTTTTTCATATTCATATATACTTTAAAATTATCATTTTAAAACAAAATTATAAGATTATGGGGTTGTTTCACATCCACGCACGCCACATCACTTCTCACAATTTCCATGCATAGAGGGTGGTATAGCTCCACTTTTAACATCCAAACTCTACATCCATTAAAACAAGGAAAGAAAAGAAAAACACCCTAACCTTGCCAAACTAAGTGCCATCCAAGCCACAAACCCACCTTCCACACCAATGCTCCTCACCGTGGAGGTCTACACACCACCTTCGCATGGTCAATATGAAACTGTCCATTCTCACTTATACTAAACCTAAACTCACAAATTTCCTATTAGATTTGTTTCGTTTAGGAAATTCATACCCTAAGTGAGAATCATATAGGAATAATATCCGAACTAAAACATAATCCAGAACAGTCTTTCAAATATTTGCTTTACATCAACCACTTTTTCATCTCCAAGCCTCCAATATAAAACATCATCCAAAACAGTTCTTCGAATATTTGCTTTACATCAACCCCTTCCATAATCTCATTGGTACTAAATCAGCCCTCCGAGAATCCCATTTTGCACAAAATACAGACAAAAAAACACATCATAAACTATTACTAAGGTAGATAACATGGTCTACTCAAAAGTAAGTTAATTATGTTGTTTTAACTATGAAAACGAGTGCGGGTAAGTAAGGTCGTCTCCTCAAGGAATTCGTGAAAAGTGTTCAGCTTGTTAGCTAAATTTGTGAGCTGAATGGATATAAGGTTGTTAAGTGCACCATAAACGTAATTTAAGCCCCTAAGCCTAAATTCCAATGATCTACGTTGTGCTAAACATTCCCGAATGTATTTGTCTTGGGGTGTAAATTATCCTATATTGAATAATTTAGGCCTCTTGGTTTTCTTTCTTGTTCTAAGGACTAACCTCTTCGAAACAATCAAGGTTCATATATTGTGGTTTTCGCAACTCATTTTCTAGCATGAATATGACTATTTAATTTTTTTTTCTCTTTTCTCGACTATTCTTGCTCAGTCTATTTTCACTTTATACGATACAAATCTTCTTTCCATGCACGTTCTAACTCTTGCATGCTCCTGAAAGACATAATTTAAGCTCCAAGCAACTGCAAATCAAATCTTCCTCAAAATAAACAAGTTTTATGACAAAATATAGTAAAAAACAGATAATTCACATTTAAACACACTCACGTTATTTAATTTTGAGGTAACTACACATATAGTCCTTATGGTTTATAGAAAATAACATATTACAGTACTAACTTTATTTTTTAACATCTTAAGGGTTTATGAGTTCAATTTTGTAACATGTTTGGGTACTAAGGCCAACTCCATTAGTTTTTCTAGTTAATTTTAGATAAAATGACTAAAATGCCAAGAATAACTAGATGCGTTATTCTTTTAATTACCTCTATCTGATTACACGGATAATTTTTGCAATTTATTGAAATTATAATTATTTATTAATATTATAAACTTTAAATATTTTAAATTTTAAAATAATACTAATTAATAATTATACTCTATACATTTTAATATATATATATATATAGGATAAGGATAAATTAGAAACCCACTCGAGTTGGAGAAACCCTTGGCACCCCTATGTAAAAACATTATTTTTTCCTGATTTTTTCAGCATAGCTTTTATATTCAATTTTATTAGTTTCGGCAAAAAAAAATCAAAAAAGCGCCGAGTAGATAATTTTGTTACACGTGTTACACAAACTCGGATTTATCATACGTCAGCATTGTTACATATGTAACAAACATGTTACATAAATTTTTTAAAAAAAATCTACTCGGCGTTTTTTTAATTTTTTTTGGCCGAAACTCGTCAAATTAAATATGCAAGCTATCCTAAAAAAATTATAAAAAAATAATGTTGTTACATAGGGGTGCCAAGGGTTTCTCCAACTCAAGTGGGTTTCCACATGATACTTAGCATATATATATATATATATATATATATATATATATATATATATATATATTATTTTATAGAGCAATACTTTTGTCCATACAAACCACCGCTAATAAGCCTGATTCGTATATGCTGTCGAGCACCACGTCAGCTCTCATCTCCACCGCCATTATTGCCATGTATTATTATTATTATTATTATTATTATTATTATTATTATTATTATTATTATTATTATTATTATTATTATTCATAGCTCCACACACATATATATTGCATTTCACCCCACCTTAACATATTCTTAATTGCATAGCTGAAAATTTCCTTAGTTTCAATACCAAACATTAGTCTTGGAAGTTAATATGACAATGGAAACATAGGAAGGTGGAAAGGTAAAATTAGAGATAAAATTCAAAAGCATTTACCAACCTTTTGAATTTATTAGATGTGCTATCATACAAATCAATAAAAGAAAACAATTATGGAACTATTTACTGATTGAAAGTTTGCTTTTGAATTTTCTATTTTGTAAGCAAAACTATTTGGTTAACATTTAAGGAATCAAAAGAGAAACTTTCAAACGCACATGCCCTATAAACATAACCAAATAGAAATCGCCTTCCCGCCTCTTAGATTTTTTTCCCTGATTCTTTTTTCTTCTATCTTTTTTTTTTTTATGACGAATTCAGGATACTTACGTGGCACCCGGTCCTTCAGGTCCATCAATCCAGGGAAATTCCGTCCGTTAAGCCCCAAGTCACCTATCATTAAGCCTCCATACCACTCCACCAGAAGATAGGTGATGATTTTTTACTATTAATCATCATGACCAAATCTTGTTTAAGTATAAAACCATATAATTATGTATATACAAGGATCCAGTATTAACATCTAGAACGACAACAATATTTCTGTGTAATTTGATCTAAATTTTTAATAACATAAGAAAAGATTTTATTCAAATCTATACATATAATAAACCAAAGTCATTAAAATGACATGGCACTCAAAGAAACATTCTCCTCCTTGAGTGTGCCATGTGTCATCTCATGTGGCATTGAGATATTTTAGGAAAAAAATAATTTAAAAATAAAATTGGATTTTTCTCTATTATGTTTCCTTCCATAATATTTAAACGTTAATATCTTTTATATACGAGATTTTTTAAAGAAAAAAATTACACCAAATTAACGAGCGTTTTATTATCTTTCCAACGAGTACCATAGTGCTATATAAAAAACGGAGAAAAAACGACTATTTTTTTGTGTGGTTTCGTTCATACAGGAAGTGTTCAAGTAAATCATTAATCATGTATAAGCAAATCACTAATTATGTTTAAATCAGTAAATATGAATTATATTTTCAACATGCGTTAGCATTGGAGTTATACATTGTTTTAGGTTAGATATTAATATTAGAGTTATACATTGTTTAAGGTTAGGCGTTAACATTGGCGATACATTTTTAATTGTTTTAGGTTAGGTGTTATCCGAAGCTTTCATGCATGTAACTGTAAAACGCATCATTTTATTTCATATGTAAGATTAATATGTCACATTACATTTCTCAGCCCCGGGACGTTCCCGGGTATATTCTAGTGAGCTGTGAGATATATTATGTTTCACACGACCCAACAATACTGCTACACACATGAGCAACACAAAAGGCTTATCATCTCTATAAATGGGGGCTATCCGTTAAGAGCTACGGTGGGGCTTGTTAATTATAAATATTATCAGAGCGTGAACTCTAAACCATTTATACTTTGGAGAGATTGTTTCTTATATTAAGCGACTCTATTTATAAAGCACAGGAAGAAACAGATGAAATCGAAAGAGGTTGTTTGGTTTCGTCTAATACCTAAAGCTACAGCTACACTTAGTGTTCTTTGTCTTTAGACTAGTCCTCTCTATTTTAAACCTTCTTTTCATTGTGGTATTAAAAATGTTAGAATTGATAGCCTTTGAATTATAATTCGACCATTGTCCTCTTGAAATCCTCACCTATATATGTGGTGACGTCATTGTTGGTAGGTAGATTACCTTTGTTAAATATTTGGTGTGGTAAAGGGATTAAGAAGTTTTGTTTTTCTATAAGACCCGGTGTAATGGCTAGTGAATGGGGCGCTAATGCCTCAACTTGGCGCCCAATTAACTTCGAAACACCCCCCCCCCCTCCTGTTAAAGGGGCGCTAAAGGGGACTTGGAGAAATTTTTCGCGTGGGTTAAATGTGAAGGTGGACAATTGGAGCCTGCCACGTGGCAGGGCTTTGAATAAAATAAATGCAACGGTCCATTGTGTTTAACGGTCAAAAAAAGAGCCGTTTGATTTTTTTTTTCTTAAAATTATTACACCCCACTATATAAACCTTCACCATATTATTCCATTTTTTCACCTCAAAAACATAAACTTTCAAACATAGTATTTATAAAATCCCACTAATTTTTTTTAAACCATAAATCAAAAAACATGCAACCATTCAGTCCACCTTTCGGTGTTCCATCTCGCCCGGGCAACCCAAATGCTTATCGCCCGAATACCACCCAACCTCAACAACCGTATAACTTTCAAGATTTGGACACGAGCAACATGGGGTTTTCGCAATTACTAAACATGCCCCAATAATTCTTCCAAGGTCCCATGGGATACGCTAATATGTATATTAGTGTTGGGGGTATGTCGGGGTCTCAACAAGAACCCGAGCAAGTACCGGAAACGCAAGCTAAGCGACCACCCAAGAGCTCCCAACCCAAAAAACGATCGCATAAAAAAAGGGAGAGTCGGTCAAACCCAAAACAAGAAAGGCGTATCACCCATGGACCAAAGACGAGAAGTGCGCACTCGCCCGAGCGTGGCTAGACATTTCGGAGGATCCCGAAGTTGCTATTTTTTTTAAAAAAAAAAACATAAGTTTTTTAAAAAACCGTATTTTTTTAAAAAAAAAAATGTAATTTTTTTTTTAAAAACCGTAACTTTTTTTTTCAACCGTAACTTGTATACTAATATATGTTTTACAATTTTTTGTAGCGAACTACCAAAATTTACCTCTTTTTTGGATAAGGGTTCGCGGGACGTTTTTCAACGCGATAGGTAGAGAAAAATATCGGGATAAGGACTCGATTTCGGGAAAGTGGACGGACATCAATCAAAAATGCCATGGGTTTCAAGAATATTTTCAAAGTTTGAAGGATAATTGGGGTAGCAATCGTGGCGATGTTGATATTTTGACGAGAGCGTTGGAGGAGTAGAACGCCGATCGTGGGACATTCCCGTACATGAGGTGTTGGGAGCTTCTAAAGGGAAGCCCTAAATGGGCAAACATACCAAGCATTACGGGGGTAGGCGCAAAGCCAAACGGTCGAAAACCTCTTCTTCGATTGATCCAGAAACGCCCACTTCGGATGCTCGGACTGTGGGTTTAAATGAAGAGGTTGAAGAAGAAGAAGAAAAAGAGTTGCCAAGACCGCCAGGAAGAAGAAGCGTGCGAAAGGGTGGACGTGCGGAGTCGTCTTCGATGGGTGACGACTTGAAAGACGAGTTTGAAGTGATGAATCGTCGTCTTGAAAGTATACAAGACCTTGGAGCAAAGCGATTGGAGACCATTCAACAGAGAGCCGCCGAAAACAAGAAGTTCGTCGAGATTCAAGAGGCGCGTCAATTGGAGAAGGACATCAAGTTCATGTCGAGGTCACCCGAGTGACTTATAGAAGAGGCGCAATTTTTGTTTAACCTTCGTAAGCAACAAATCCGGGCAAAATATAAAATTAATGTTTAGAATATATATATTTTTTAGGATGATCGTTTTTTTCATTTTATTTTTCGCATTTTTTTATTTTAGGTAATTTAGTGAATTAATGTAATTTTTTTAGGATTATTCTAGTTAAATATTTAAATTAAATACTAGTTTTTTATCTAAATTTAAAAAAAAATAATATAAAATGGCATGTGGCCCACATGCCACATGTCAAAAAATGTCCCACATACCCCATTACACCACTTGCCCTTTTAATGCTCATTTCACCGACCAAAGTGGCCACACATGCCACATGTCAAAAAATATCCCTTTCACCAAATAGTTGTAGTTTAAAAACTACTAGGTGGAATCCCGTGTGAAACACACGGGAAGAAAAAATCCCACCTTAAGCACTGTTTAGTAAAGACAACATTAAGAAGCCAATCGTCTGCTGCGAAGAACACTTGTTTGGTACTATCTTTTTATTTCTTTATAAACAGTTATTATTACTACCCAAAATACAAAAAAAAAAACGTACACAGACCAACTATTATGGTCTGTTTAGTAAAATCAAAATTAAACAGTCGATCTATTGTTAAAAAGAAAAACTGTATTTCGTAACCTCTGTCCCTTTCACGATACTAGTTAATAATACTGATCAGATGCTTAATAACTGGAACTGTTACAACAAAGGAAAATATAAATATACAGACGGATTAAAGCTCTGTTGAGATAACACATATAAATCTACAGACGGAATAAAGCTCTATTGAATAAAACATAAAAGTTAATACGAGTCAATTTAGCATCGCAAAACATAAATAACCATATATAATCTTGACAGAAATACAAAACTAAATACAAAAATAAATATAACCAACGTTTAACATCAAGATACATAGCTACTTAAAGGAATTAATAAACTTAAGCTTAATTCCATTGAAGCTTCAAGTTGTACATATAGATCTTTAAATTTTGTCAAAAAATCTACGTCCTTACTCTCGGCCTCTGAATTATACAACAACGACAAATCACGAACAACAGTCGAAGGTATTGACATCAAAATCCGTTGCACATCATCTCCGTCAAATGTGCCCAAGCTCAAACTATCAAAAAAAATCTTCAAATCTCTTGTAGTCCTCAAATCTTGACAGTATTGTGCTGTAATTTGATTAAGCACAAATTCCTTCATTTCATCTTCTTGGTTATTAGTTGGCGCTGCCATTGATGAAGACTGAAATGTAAATGTTAAGATGGTTTATAATGAAATTCGTGATTTGTTTACTAATTTATACATTTAAAACGCGTGAAAATGAATGGTCATAGAATAGTATAGTTATTATACTTGGGTTAACGTGTTAAACAAAAATTTTTGTTATAATGATTATTTAATTTAAAAACGTTTACAGTATTAAAGAGCTTATACAACTTGTGAAACATAAATGGACAAATGCTTTAGAAAACGAATAGCCGAAATAATCAGTTGTACAAATCGAAGATTTAAATAATTATACCAAATATCGCGTGAAATTAATTATCTTTCAAAATTACTTCTATAAATATGTTCATATCCAACCTAAAATTTATCTATAAATTCCACACAGTACATATTCTAAACTTCATCTACCAAAATGGCAAACAGATCATACTATCATTTTGCTGATACATCAGACGTTAAGTCAATATTCAGCGCTTGGTCACTAACAAAAAAGAGAAAAGACGAAGATGTTAGGAATGAAGTAGAAAAGATGGAAGATACAATTAAGGAACAATCATGGACAAACATTGGCCTGCTAGATATGGTGTTGCATGAACCTCCAACTAGTTTGAGAGACAAGATAGAAGACTACTTGACTCAACAACTACAAATCGACAACATCATACATGAAGGATTGATGCAGTTAGAAAAGGATCTTTCAAGCGAGATTCTGAAAAAGAAACAAAGGGTTTTCGAGATTTTAATTAAGTAGTTTATATAGTAGATATGGTTTTTATTATGTATGTTTAACATGTTAAGAACTGTTTAGTAAAAACAACATTAAGGACTCGATTTCGGGAAAGTGGACGGACATCAATCAAAAATGCCATGGGTTTCAAGAATATTTTCAAAGTTTGAAGGATAATTGGGGTAGCAGACGTGGCGATGTTGATATTTTGACGAGAGCGTTGGAGGAGTAGAACGCCGATCGTGGGACATTCCCGTACATGAGGTGTTGGGAGCTTCTAAAGGGAAGCCCTAAATGGGCAAACATACCAAGCATTACGGGGGTAGGCGCAAAGCCAAACGGTCGAAAACCTCTTCTTCGATTGATCCAGAAACGCCCACTTCGGATGCTCGGACTGTGGGTTTAAATGAAGAGGTTGAAGAAGAAGAAGAAAAAGAGTTGCCAAGACCGCCAGGAAGAAGAAGCGTGCGAAAGGGTGGACGTGCGGAGTCGTCTTCGATGGGTGACGACTTGAAAGACGAGTTTGAAGTGATGAATCGTCGTCTTGAAAGTATACAAGACCTTGGAGCAAAGCGATTGGAGACCATTCAACAGAGAGCCGCCGAAAACAAGAAGTTCGTCGAGATTCAAGAGGCGCGTCAATTGGAGAAGGACATCAAGTTCATGTCGAGGTCACCCGAGTGACTTATAGAAGAGGCGCAATTTTTGTTTAACCTTCGTAAGCAACAAATCCGGGCAAAATATAAAATTAATGTTTAGAATATATATATTTTTTAGGATGATCGTTTTTTCATTTTATTTTTCGCATTTTTTTTATTTTAGGTAATTAGTGAATTAATGTAATTTTTTTAGGTTTATTCTAGTTAAATATTTAAATTAAATACTAGTTTTTTATCTAAATTTAAAAAAAAATAATATAAAATGGCATGTGGCCCACATGCCACATGTCAAAAAATGTCCCACATACCCCATTACACCACTTGCCCTTTTAATGCCCATTTCACCGACCAAAGTGGCCACACATGCCACATGTCAAAAAATATCCCTTTCACCAAATAGTTGTAGTTTAAAAACTACTAGGTGGAATCCCGTGTAAAACACACGGGAAGAAAAAATCCCACCTTAAGCACTGTTTAGTAAAGACAACATTAAGAAGCCAATCGTCTGCTGCGAAGAACACTTGTTTGGTACTATCTTTTTATTTCTTTATAAACAGTTATTATTACTACCCAAAATACAAAAAAAAAAAAACGTACACAGACCAACTATTATGGTCTGTTTAGTAAAATCAAAATTAAACAGTCGATCTATTGTTAAAAAGAAAAACTGTATTTCGTAACCTCTGTCCCTTTCACGATACTAGTTAATAATACTGATCAGATGCTTAATAACTGGAACTGTTACAACAAAGGAAAATATAAATCTACAGACGGATTAAAGCTCTGTTGAGATAACACATATAAATCTACAGACGGAATAAAGCTCTATTGAATAAAACATAAAAGTTAATACGAGTCAATTTAGCATCACAAAACATAAATAACCATATATAATCTTGACAGAAATACAAAACTAAATACAAAAATAAATATAACCAACGTTTAACATCAAGATACATAGCTACTTAAAGGAATTAATAAACTTAAGCTTAATTCCATTGAAGCTTCAAGTTGTACATATAGATCTTTAAATTTTGCCAAAAAATCTACGTCCTTACTCTCGGCCTCTGAATTATACAACAACGACAAATCACGAACAACAGTCGAAGGTATTGACATCAAAATCCGTTGCACATCATCTCCGTCAAATGTGCCCAAGCTCAAATTGTCAAAAAAAATCTTCAAATCTCTTGTAGTCCTCAAATCTTGACAGTATTGTGCTGTAATTTGATTAAGCACAAATTCCTTCATTTCATCTTCTTGGTTATTAGTTGGCGCTGCCATTGATGAAGACTGAAATGTAAATGTTAAGATGGTTTATAATGAAATTCGTGATTTGTTTACTAATTTATACATTTAAAACGCGTGAAAATGAATGGTCATAGAATAGTATAGTTATTATACTTGGGTTAACGTGTTAAACAAAAATTTTTGTTATAATGATTATTTAATTTAAAAACGTTTACAGTATTAAAGAGTTTATACAACTTGTGAAACATAAATGGACAAATGCTTTAGAAAACGAATAGCCGAAATAATCAGTTGTACAAATCGAAGATTTAAATAATTATACCAAACATCGCGTGAAATTAATTATCTTTCAAAATTACTTCTATAAATATGTTCATATCCAACCTAAAATTTATCTGTAAATTCCACACAGTACATATTCTAAACTTCATCTACCAAAATGGCAAACAGATCATACTATCATTTTGCTGATACATCAGACGTTAAGTCAATATTCAGCGCTTGGTCACTAACAAAAAAGAGAAAAGACGAAGATGTTAGGAATGAAGTAGAAAAGATGGAAGAAACAATTAAGGAACAATCATGGACAAACATTGGCCTGCTAGATATGGTGTTGCATGAACCTCCAACTAGTTTGAGAGACAAGATAGAAGACTACTTGACTCAACAACTACAAATCGACAACATCATACATGAAGGATTGATGCAGTTAGAAAAGCATCTTTCAAGCGAGATTCTGAAAAAGAAACAAAGGTTTTCGAGATTTTAATTAAGTAGTTTATATAGTAGATATGGTTTTTATTATGTATGTTTTACATGTTAAGAACTGTTTAGTAAAAACAACATTAAAAAGCAAATCGTCTACTGCGAAGAAAACCTGTTTATTACCATTTGTTTTTTCTTTAAAACAATTACTTTAACGTTTGTTTACTAAAAACCAACATTACGAAGCCAATCGTCTACTGTAAAGAAAACCTGTTTACTAACATCTGTTTCTTTCTTTAAAACAATTACTACATAAAATATTAAAAAACGGAAACAGACCAACTGTTATGCTCTGTTGGTAAAAACCAAATTAGAGAATTTGTCTACTGTTAAAACAAAAATTGTATTTCGTAACGTCTGTTTCATTCACAATACCAGAATCAATCTACCTTAAGGCCTGTTTAGTAAAACTAACATTAATAAGCCAATCGTCTGCTGCAAAGAAGACTTGTTTAGTACCGTCTATTTATTTGTTTATAAAAGTTATTATTACTACTGAAAATATAAAAAAACATAACCAACTGTTATGGTCTGTTTAGTACACCCCAAATTAAAACAGTCCATCTATTGTTAAAAAAGAAAAACCGTATTTCGTAACGTCTGTTTCATTCACAATACCAGTTAATAATACTGATCAGAAGTTTAATAACTGAAACTGTTACAACCACGGAAACATAAATCTACAGACAAATTAAAGCGCGCGCTGTTGAGAAAACACATATTAAAACAAAAAAGAGGATGATGAAATTAAAAAGTAAATCTAAAGTTGAAAGAAAAACTGTATTTGGTAACGTCTTTCAAAGGCAGGCCGTCAATTTAGCAGAACTTTTAAAACACTGTGTTTAAAAACTGTTGATTAATACAGATGTAAATTCAACTGTTTAGTTAATTTTCCATTGAAACAACTCTTGAAATTCTTTTTTTTTTAATACAAATTTCTTCCTTCGGATCAAATACTCTAATTTTCTTGCACATAAGCTTCGGATTCTTGTCTTTCAGTAGAATCACAGCTTCTCCGGTCACCCAATCATAATACCAGAATTCAAAATCTTTTGCGAAGTGTTGCTGAATAGGCATCAATGGAATCCTCTTCATCACCTTTGGAGGTTTATACTTCAACGTAACCCTCGGTAAACCATTCTTTGGATCTATATCATTCTTGTGCACTATCCTCTTAGGATATTTTGGTCTACATGCATCCCATTTCGTATGACTCTCCCTAGTCATCCTCTCTGCCATCCAATGAACAATACCCGCGTTCTCGCAACTTGAGATTTGATGACGTACAATATCTCTCACAACCCAATAAGGTAAAGTCTTGATTTCATGGAAATATCTGAAATACAAGATTCCCTTTTCCCATTTAATCCTAATACACTTGAGCTGTGGAAAATATTTCCATGCAAACGCACGTCCTTTAAAGCTCTTTTTCTTATAGTTGTACTCACCACCTTGAATTGCAAGTTTTTGGTCTGTTCAGCTCATTTTCCTTTAACTTCTTCAGTAAGTCTTTCAACGAATCAGATTGCTTGAAGACTTGTTCTTTTTCAGCTTCATTTTTAAAGACTTCATCAACAATCTTTTTACTCTTCTCGTTGGCAATCTGTTCGACTTGCTCGAGAGATTCTTCATTAATAGCAGGAATACTAGAATTATCATGAATATTGTAGTATTCAGGATATTCTTCATGCGAAATATCTTCTACCTCAACATGATCATATTTCTCTGCTTCAATATCTTCTTCATCTTTCTGTTGAGGATCAGCAACTTGAACTTCATGAATCTCTTTTTCTTTCAATATATCATCTAGAGACTTCCCTACTTGGTTTGCTAGCCCCTCCAAAATCTCTCTTGCAACTGCATTACATACTTCACCATCCTCTAGTTCCGGATCATTATACTCAATTTGAAATCTCATATCATTGTTCATAAAGATTTCAGGAAACTTTCCAGTGAGTTCCAGAGTATAACATCTGCTTATCTTCAGCTGATAAAGCACGAACCTGTTCATTCCCAGAATACATCATGATCATCTTCAGTAGCTTCACCTGATTTCTTCTTCGAGCTGGATTCGCTTTTATCAGCTTTCCTCTTCTCAAACTTGAAATGGTCGGTGTCATCATCATTATCAGAATCTTTCGAACTGGATGACTTGTCTTTGCTCGCATTATCACCTCCTGAACCATCATCATCAGAACTATCATCCTCATCATCATCTTCACCTTCTTCATCAGAACCACTATAATCAACTTTCTCTTCATCATCTTCCTCATCTTCTTCTTCTGTCCCTTTAAGCTGTGGTGCTTTCTCGTACAGTTTATCAATAATCCTTCTCAAATCTTTATTCTCTTCTTCAATCAACTTGATTCTGTTTGTATTTCTCTTCCCAGTAGTCTTTAACTGTCTGTTTTCACTTTCAAGAATCTTAATCTTTTCTTCTAATTCATCTTGACGTGCTTTAGAAGACAACACAATCTTTAACATATCACTTTCATTTTCTTTCATCTGTCTAATCTCCACTTGTTGTTGATTGAAAGCTTTCATAACATTTGCAATTTTTCGATTTACAGTTTCCATTACATCACTTGAAACTGTAACTTGAGGAGTACAACTAGATTCAGCTCTTGGTTTATCACTCTTTTTCTGCATTTCCTCCATAACATTCTTCAAAGTCACTAAAATGTTTTCTGGATTGAATTGGGATGCAGAATCAGTAGTAACCACTTCTTGTACAACCTTTTTTATCTTCTTGATTGGGGATGCTGCTGGTGATATTGCTTTTGAGCTTTCAACTGCTGGAACTTTCTTTCCCTTAATCAACAAATCAATTTCTCTGTTTTTCTCCTTTTCCTTTGAGGTTCCTTCTTCGACATATGTTTCAATCTTCCACGCTTAACACTTGCTTCAGGAACAGGAGAACCTTGCACATCTGCATCAAGGTCTAGAATTAACTCCTGATTCTCTTCAGTCACTTTCTTCCGTCTCTGCTCTTCATAGATTTTCTCAAGTGCTTCCGGAGTACTAATCTCAGTGGCCTTGGGATCAGTATCCTTCAGTGTTTCTGTTTGAGAATCCCACTCTTCATCCTCTTCAGTCTCATCTGTATCTTCATCAACCAACAAAGTTTTTGTCTTGCCTTTTGCCTTAGACACCTTCTTAGACTTTGTTTCTTTCTCAACTACCACCTGTTTGTCTTTGCCTGATTTAGCACCTTTATTGATTACTTGATGTTTCCTTTTTGCACTCTTGTCAACTGGACACAAAGGACTATCAGAATCTGAATTGCTTTCTGCATGCCTCAGCTTATCCTTTCTTGGATCATTATAAGCAACAAAACTTAAATGTCCAAACAAACGCTTATGAGGTGGCTTGTCAGCATCAGTCAATCCTTAATACATTTTCATCCGATTCAAAGTAGTCAAATTCATGTGAACTTGATTGACTACTTGCAACGGATCTTTCTTCAACTCTTTATAATTGTTGTCAAACACCATCTGCAGAAATCTAGGATACATCAAAAACTTATCACCCTTCAACCCTTGATGTACTTCAATCATATGATGAAATATCATCCCAGATACTTTAAATGGCTTGTTCAGAATTAGAGCAACCACCAAAGAACATAAAGACTTCCTCAGCACATCATATCCTCCACTCACTGGTCCGAAAACGTGTAGTATCACATGAGGTAGATACTTGTATTGTGGACATAACTTCGCCTTATGTAACAAGAAATCTGTGATAGGACCATTGTACTTCATCCTAAGAAAACATTTGCCCTGTACAGTCCATGACAATTCAATTGGGTCTTTAGTAGAATCTTCTAGTTGCAGTGCTTCTCTGATGTCTTGTTCACTCACTAGCACCATCTGTCCTTGAATTCTGCTCTGAATACAAGTCTTGTTCTCCCAAAAAGTTATACCAGGTTTCTCCCTGAAATCAACTTGGTGATCTTTGTAAATCGTCATTGGCTGAGCAATAGCATATACAACTCTTGATCTCTTCAGAAAGTCGATAATCCCTGAGAACTCTTCATACTTTCCAACTGTTCCAATGTACGCACAACAATTATGTTTGGCTACGAAGTTCAACTCCTTTGGTGCTTCCTGCTCTTGAACTTCCTGTTGTGGTTGTTCAGATATCTTAATATGCAAAAACACAAACAAACAATATAAAAATACGTCAATTCGGATAAAACTTGAAAAATGGTCAAAACATCATGTTCATTCGGCCTTTCGAGGGCTCGAATGATTTTTGATGAATGTCGAATGAACATCAAAATTGTCCATTCGACCTGTTGATATTCATTCGACCCTTTAAAATGGTCGAATGACCATTTATTTGAATTTGAAATGACCAAAACTGTTTTTAATCCATTGTTAACATCAAATTTTGATTCCAAAAACATCCTAACATGAACGATTAACAATAATTAATGTTCAATTTTATAAATCAAACAATTATTGATGGTATTCCTAAAATTCTAGGGTTTAAACAATCGAATTTCAATGTTAATGTGTTCAAACACTGGATTTTGTGATATTCACCCCCTAAAACCATCGATGATTGTTAATCCATATCCAATTTAGGTTAACAAACTGTTAAAGTCCACAAATTCAAAGTCTAGGGTTCGTGTGCTTCAATCAAAGATTTTGATCTGAAAACAAGTCCAATACCTGTGAAATTGATATGGAAATGATCAGAAATACACAAGGAACAATATGCAAAGGTCTAAAAATCAAGGGCAACAACAGTGGGTTTAAGATTGAAAGTCTGAGAAAAATTGTGTGGGGTTCGAATGAGGTGAATGGTATATATAGACTTGGTTCATTCGACCCTTTTAGGGTTCGAATTAGAAACTTCCATGTTCATTCGACCTAATGAAAGGTCTGAATGAAGATGAAACGGGTTCGAATGAAAACTTTTCAAATAACCACTCCCATTCGACCTCTTAGTTGGTTCGAATCAACCCTGAGTAAATTCATTCGACCTAACGAAATGTCGAATGAAATACTGGAAAACTGAATTTTACCAATTTGTCCGATTCGATTCCCGTTTTGTTATTTTAATCCAATTAAACCTTCAAACTTTCAAATCCTATTCGCGAAGTTAAGTGTTCCGTCTGACCTTGGTGCCAAGATCGCGACCATTCCATTCAAAGATTCATCCTTTAATTCTTGCTATTTAGTGCTTTTTGTTGGCCTTCGCGAATGCGAGATGTGAGACTGGTGAGAATCGTTAAACCTAGTGCGCGAACACGCATGGTTTTGACACGTTCCTTCCGTATTAAGGCATCGGCCATGACGTTCGCCTTACCCGGATGGTTCCTAATCTCACAATCGTAATCGTTCAGCAGTTCAACCCATCTGCATTGCCTCATGTTCATATCCTTCTGGTTGAAGATGTGTTGCACGCTCTTGTGATCTGTAAAGATGGTGCACTTAGTGCCATACAAGTAAGCCTCGAGATCGTGAGGGCAAAGACTAATGCTCCTAGTTCCAAGTCATGCGTGGAGTAGTTCTTCTCGTGGACCTTAAGTTGACGAGAAGTGTAGGCGATAACCTTATTCCTCTGCATGAGTACAAATCCAAGTCCTTGATGTGAGCGTCGCAGTAAACCACAAAATCATATGTACCTTCTAGGAGTGAAAGAATTGGTGCACTACACAACTTATGCTTCAGAACCTAAAAGGCCTCTTCTTGCTTCAATCCCCAATCAAACTTCTCATCCTTTTCTATCAAGACTGTAAGCGGTTGGGTGATTTTCGAAAAATTCTCAATAAACCGACAATAGTAACCAGTCAAACCCAAAAATTTCCGCACTTCAGTTGTGTCACACGCCGACTTTTCCCTCGTCGGTTGTGACGTTTGGTGCCTTTGCCAACGCAGCGAAAGATGCATCTAAGACTCTTATTTCCTGAACGCCATTGCTAGCCCTCTAGGATCCCTGATCCCAAACTGCCACCTACTCAACCGTGCCGTTACCAAAGTTTAAACCTGAAAGACATACTTAAAAAGTCAACATATAATGCTGGTGAGTTCATAAGTTTTGCATAAGAGTTTTCCCATAAGTTTGAAAAGATCATATCCGTTACTACTAGGTTATAAGAACGTTAGCTAGATGTTAAGTGTTTTTACTACTACGGTTGGGAACCCATTACTGAACATGTACCAAATGTTGAATCCAGCCCAGATTGACCGGGTTACCGATGCCTCGATAACCCGATAGTTAGAGACAATATGCACCTGCCCGGCATCCCCGCCGTCAGGTGGGGTTTGTGAGGCCCAATAGATCTATCCACATTTCCCTCGTTGTGCATTCCCGCACATTCATGGTTTCCCCCTGGGACTTTCCGAAAAAGCTGTATAGTAATGTAAAGTAACCATAGTATAACATGACCTTTCTAAGTAAGTATGTAGCATGTTTCTTCCCCGAAAGTAAAACCAGTAAAAGTAGGGTCGTGACACTCACGCACCCATTTCATTTTTCAAAAACTTGTTCGTTTGGAATTCCTCAGGTTTTCATAAAAGAAGCATGTCTTTCCCCCGAAAACATTTATAAAACAGTAAAAAGTGGGGTCATGAACTCACCTTAATTTCCATGCTAAGCTAGCAAACAAGCCCGAAGCTTTGACCGACCTCCTCGTGTCCTATAACCAACAAAGGACACCTTAAAGTCTAACACATATAAACCTAGCCTATTATCCGGCTAAAAGATAGTTTATCCAACTATCTAGACTCGCGTGTATTAACTCGAGTACTACTATGCTTTAACTCGACGAACCGATCGTGACTTAACTATGTTTTATGCGACTTAATACTCAAGTAAATCACTTGTTACTATTTGTGTATAAACCACGTTGGATCAATATTACGAAACGTATAACTTATCCTGAGCCGTAGCTCGTCTCGCTAGTCGGATAAATGCATTTGTCTTGTACGTTTATTTTTAGGAAAATACACTTTGCAAAATATAATTCTTATTGTTATTAATATTCCAATTAATAATAAATGCTACATTAAATCCCAAAATCCAACATTTAAAGTATTCAAAAGTTTGTTTTGCATAAATCTTTCCCAAGTAAATCAGACGTTTATATATTTTTGAATACGAACAATAAACATAGTTGCGTTGTCGAAAACCTTTCAAAAGCTCGTCATACTTGATGTTTGGCAAAAACTATATATATTTGTTTCAAAATATTGTCCGGGGTTCACTTATTATTGTTACAAATATCTTTGTCAATGCGTCGTGATTTTATATAAATACCTTTATTAAGACGCTTGGAAATTCATTTATAAAAACATACACAACGGTATTAACTTAGTCGCGCTTTGGATTTTATAAAATTTCGGCAGAGTCTCCTATGTTTTTGTACGAACCAGACAATACAAGTTGTCTAAAAATCCCCAAAATCAATACCAAACACAAGACCACATTTCATTTTCCGCAATTTCCAAATCAAACGAGACTTATACGTTTCGACACTTTTATATAAACTATACTTATTGATATTTATATACTTATATAGTCCAACCAATTTAGTCCAATATCGATATAATAAGTCACGCATTTTAGCCACTACTATCAATCGTACGATTTAATATATAGTTACCATTTATTATTAAAGTCGGTTCGTTTCGCGAGTAAAAACTATTTCACGAATATCAATGTATTTATATATATATATATATAATACCCACAACAATAATACAAATACGAATTAAGGTATACCGATTCGTACGCACGTAACCCGAAGCCACCTCGAACTACGTGTAGACCGGAACCGAAGTTTGACCAGCTTTGACCGCGTGTTGACCGAGGCTTGACCATCCAGATCTGACCCGAACAAGACCCGTACCGAACCCGATCTCGTACTGAATCTGACCCGAACACCAAAGCCACCAAACTACGAACCAAGCTACACCTGAACCAGACCCAACTCACAACCAATGAAACCACCACCGCCGCTACCTTCTACAACCACCACCATCTCTGGCCAACATGTAGCCACAATCCACCACCATATCCGAACAAGACCACCACTCGAACCAACCCTTTAGCCCCAATCGGTCACCACAACTCGTCATCAACCACCCTAACTCGACCAATCACTTTCAAACACCACCAACAGATCCGATTAATCCAACCCGAGCCCCAGACCACTCGACACAAACCCAAAACACAACCACTAACCTGCTAACATTCACCAACAACCACCAACATCTCCGCCGCCGCCCTGCACCCTTGAACCACCACCATCACAGCTCTAATCGGGCTTAAATAACCTGCGCCGCCCCTTCTGTACTTGAACCCATAATCAAAAACACGAACCCGAGCAGCGCCGCTACTGTTCCTGCCTGTTCCCGAGTTTATACCATCGCGCCGCCACCACCAAAGCAGGGTGGTGGCCGGCTGGTTGCAGAGAGCAGAGAGAGACGAGGGAGAGATAGAGGGAGGGAGAAAGAGACCTGTGATTTAGGATCTGCCCAGTACGGGCTTCAACAACTTCACGCCGCCGCCACCATGGAAGGTGGTGGCCGGCCGGTTTCTTGACAGGGAGGAGAGAGAGCCGAGGAAGATCATGAGGTAGAGAGAGGGAGAGATTTCGGGTGAGAGAGAGGGTAGAGAGAGAGAGAGACAGGTTTTAGTGAGAGAAAGTTAGGGTTTGATTATGTTTGGTGGCTGCCACAATGAAGGAGAAGGAGAGAAAGATACCTTTTATAGCTAGGGTTAGTTAGTAGGTGAGTTGTACTGCGTATTGAACTCGTTCTAACGAAATGCGACTCGGTTTCTATTTTAGGCCCGATAATTAATTATAAAAAGTAGCCGGTTTTGTTCGAAATACAAAACCGAGCATAAATATAATTATTTTCGATGTCCGACGCGTGTTTTCAGAATACGCGTTTAAATCGCGTTAATTTAATCGGTCGAAGTTTCGATTGTCAAAACGATCAGTTAACTTCCGAAACTTAATAATTAACAATATTTGAAATAAATATTTATTTTTAAATCATAAATATCACGTCAGTGTAGATCGGAAGTTACCGGGTGTCACAAGTTGGGGTTTTGGGCGCTTCCCAATCCTTAATTTCCTATATCTTTGTTGGGTCAACTTGTATGCTCTTTTCGTTCACGATGTGACCAAGGAAGTGAATCTCTTGAATCCAAAAATCACATTTAGAGAACTTGGCAAACAACTTCTCATTCTTGAGCAACTCTAAAATCAACTTGGGATGACACTTGTGCTTGTCCTTGGTTCGCGAGTTTATAAAGTTCATCGATAAAAACAATTACAAATTTGTCCAGATAGGGCTTGCATACGCGATTAATCAAATCATAAACACGACTGGTGAATTCGTCAAACCAAAAGGCATAACTAAAAACTCATAATGTCCATATCGAGTTTTGAATGCAGTCTTGGGTATATCCTCCTCTTGAATGCGTAGCTGATGGTACCCTGATATCATATCAATCATCGAGTAGTAGTTAGAACCTTGCAATTGACAAAACAGATCGTCGATCCTTGGTAGAGGATACTTGTTCTTGGTGGTCAGCTTATTCAGTTCTCGATAGTCGATGCACATTCGAAAACTGCCATCCTTCTTCTTCACAAACAAAACTAGGGCTCCCCACAGGGAAAGGCTTGGATGGATGAAACCTTTATCTAACAACTCCTACAGTTGGTTAGACAATTCCTGCATCTTTGATGGTGCTAAATGATACGTAGTTCGACCTATTAGGGTAGCTCCAGGGACTAAGTCGATGCGAAACTCGACTTTTCTTGGCGATGGCAGCTCGGGAAAGACCTCTTGATATTCTCGCACTACTAGAATGTCCTCGATTTTCCACTCTTTAGCTTTCTTCCCCACAACATGTGCCAGAAACGCGTCCCAACCTTTCCTCAGGCACTTCTGAGCTTTCATGCAAGAGATATTTCGAAGCGTAGTTCCACCATGGTCTCCTTTGACTGAGAGTGTTTTGCCATTGGACAAGTGGATTCGAACCAATTTCTCATGACAAACTATATTAGCGCGGTTCCTAGACAACCAGTCCATACCAACTACAATGTCAAAACTACCTAACTGAATCGGCAGCAGATCGATGCTAAACTCGTGATCGCCTAAACTCAACGTACAACCCCTAATAACTTCTTCAGACGAAATTAACTTACCATTGTCCAACTCTATGATATAGTATGTGTCTAACCTACTTGTTTCTAACCTGAGGGATTTCTTAAAGTCAGTTGACACAAAACTAAAATCAATGCCCGAATCAAAAAGTATCGTAGCAAAATTGTTGGTAAGGAGAAACATACCAGTAACCACATTAGGATCATCGTGTGCTTCGTTGGCTCCCAGCACGAATGCTCATTGACGAGCTTGATCCTTTGCCTTAAGACAGTCTTTGCGGTAATGACCGGTTGCACCACATTTAAAACACTCATTCTTGCCAGTAGGAGTGTCAGCAGTCTTGGCTCTGATTGCAGTTCTGGCACATGATGCTCTCACAAGTACCGACATGGTGGTAGTTGCATTTGCTGCAGTAGGTATGTGGCCCGTGTACTTCTTCTTGGGTTCGACAATAGTGGTAGCAACAAATGCTTTCATGGTATCTTGTTTCTTGTGAGAGGAGTTAGAATTCTTGCCCTTCTTGAACCCAGATGCTTTCTCTTGTCTCTAGAACTCTCACCTGCAAATTCTACCTTCTTGTTCAAGAAACCCATACGAACAAAATCATCCGTGAGATTGGGGTCGGTGTGCCAGCACTTTGGATGGTTGTTGGAGCAGCCGCGGTGACCATACTGCGAATATTTGGAGAAAGACCCCAAATATACTTCTCGACTCTTTTGTATTTGGGAGTCACAATGTGTGGTATTAGTCGAGACAACTCGTGAAAATGACTGGCGTAAGCAGTGATGTTTGCGTCTACCATAGCCAAGTTCCAAAATTTTGTCTCCAATTTATGCATCTCACTCCTTGGGCAGTACTTTTCCATCAGCAAATTCTTCAATTCGGCCCAGGTAAAGTTGTAGGCTGTTTTTCTAGCCAAGGTATGGACTTGCAAGTTCCACCAGGCAGGGCTTCGGCCTGGAAAGCACATGTTTTGTACTTGACTCGCTGTTCCTTTGTGCAGCCACTACTATCCTCATGTTGCTCAATCGCCTGCACAATGACTCTAGCCAGCTCAGCGGGTGTGGTTAGGAATGCTTCCTCCCCGGTGGGATGGTTGGTCATCTTGGTGCCATGTCTTCTTTCTAATACATCATATCAAAAATTATAAGACACATATTCATCAAAATATCTTCATGCATGCACACAAATACAACAATCATAATAACCATGATAAGATAAGCAAAGTCAATCACAACCACAAGATACAAGAATAAATAAGATACACAATAATCATAATACCAACAGATTTTTCCATTAATTTTTGTTCTTGTTACATCGATTTTGCAAATACAAAAGATAGTCAGCCATGCTGTACAAGTAAAAAATCTAAATAGGAAAATACAAGGTACAATCATGCATCCCACAAACTGCTGCGATGGTGATGGAAAAGCAGCAAGGTCGGAAACACCAGCACGCATCCTCTGGTCGAGCTCAACAACCCTCCTCTCTAACACATCAACATGCTTCTCTGCCTCCACATGACTTAGCTCGGATTACTCAAAGTTTCAAATATAATACATTTTCAATAAACGATATGATTTCGGATTACTCTAAGCTTCAATCGTAAATTTAGTTCGAAAGCAAGTCGATTTCATTTTGGTCTATTATTTATCACGTTGCGTACCGGGTCAAAACAAAGCTTGAAAAGAAAAAAACATGTGCACCAACCCTCTGTAATACAAAACCTATACTGAATCATCCCTGACCCTCTTAAACCACCCCCTCCGTCTCAATTCAAAACCCTAAACCATCTTCGCACTCTCCGAACACGAATCTTTCTGATTCCTTTTCCAAGACAAATGAACATAACGTCAAGAAACCCTACCCTTCCACATATTGTTGATTTTCTTATTGAAATTAGTGATCTTGATGTGCATCATAATAATGTTTTCTTTCAATGAATTATCTCACGCTAGAGTGGAAAATGACATACACTTAACCTTTGATGGAGTAACCGTAGTCTTACAACCATACCATTTACGGTGGAGGTGGGTCCTTTGGGCACTGGGCCTGGCTAGCGCTATTGCGAGGCTAGTTCTTGGCCTACCCGTCTATGTTGGTGTGCTTTATGCTATGACTAGAAAGATGGACGTGAGTAAAGATCATGTGGCTTTGCCTTGCCCGGAGGTGAAAATCACCGTCCGCGAAAATTGGTATGCGGTTTTTCTTGAACCAGTTTTAATAACCGAAACATTGTCTAACCCATGAATTGATTACCACAGATACAACCAGATGGCTATTTATTTATTGAAGGAATCGTCACGACGGTTGGTAATATCTATCACTTGGTGTCTTTGATGTTATATTTGTATGTATGAATATTTTTGTTATATATGCTTTCCTGATTATGTCTCGATGGATAAAATGCTTGTATGATGCTTGAAAGATCGAAAAACGGTGATGTTTGATATTGGTGGTTTGGTTGAAACCACCAAAACTTAACCATTAAACCACCAATGCAACCGGTCTGGCCAACCCACCTAACCAAACCAGTTTGATCTGTCGTTCCCAAAACCGCAATTAGTGGTCTGGCCGACCCACCCAACTAAACCAGTTTGATTTGTCATTCCCGAAACCACAATTAATGGTCTGGCCAACCCACCCAACTAAACCAATTTGACTTGTTGTTCCGGATACTGCAATTAATGCAGGTTTGGCTGACCCAACCAGCCAAACCGTAATTTGTCGAAAGCATATATGTCCTTGTATAATTTAGGGCAAAGATGCTAACTTAATAATTCAAAGCTGGTGGATTTTAGCACTGGATAATACCGACATTTTTCTAATATTCTAAGCAATCAATCTAGGTGATATATTGGTATTATCTCGGTTATCGGTCCTAAAGGCATATATCGGTTAGTATATCGGTCCCGATAATATCGGCCGATATCGAAGATATATCGGCCGATTTGCACCTCCTCAATACCGGCCAATATACCGATATAGCGTTTTGTATGGTTTTTGGGCCCATTTGATATAACCAGATGATTATTTGTGTTGTGGATGAAGAAGAAAGATGAATATTAGGGTTTACACTTTACCATCGATTTGAATTAAGAATAGATGCACTTGAATGCAGTGAGTATTGGCACTTTGGTAGCCATGAAAGAGCTTTGGGGATTGGAGAAGAAGATGGAGGCTACTTAAAAAGTTTTAGGGTTTCTTACAACTAGGGTATCTTTATTTTATAGTATAGAAACTTACATTATCACTCTTAAACTTTAAATATTATCATATTTAACCCAAAACTATTCTCAGATGTCTAGCTTAAATGTAAAATCTTAAGATTTTAGCATATTAATTGTTTATCTTTAAAAAATTAATAAATATATATTATTTATCTTAGCGATATCACACCGATATTTTACCGTATTAAACCGAAGTTCGGTGTTGTCTTGTTGTGTTATGTGATCTGTCTTGCATACTTATCGCAAGATGCAAGTTATTCTCTTAGCAGACTGAATCAACAATATGTTTGAGAATGTGTCTAAATTGCCACCACAATTGATATACCCTTTTGAGTTTTGGATGTCCAAAACGTGCTTAGCTTATTGTTAACTTTAGGTGTGTATCGTCTGGTGACACAGATTGTTTATCTTGCAGCTGTACAGGTAAATAACCAGACCAGTTAAATACATTGTGGTGCAGGGAATTTTAGGTGCTTAGTTTTGTGATAACCAGATCGTTTTAGCAAGGTAATATTGGAGACAGTTGTTACTTTCAATATTATTAGTGCTCAAAGGAAATCATTCTTGTAGGGTTATCCTTAGCATTTAAAGCTTTACATATCTACTATAATATATAAATGAAACCATTTGTGGGACACTTGGCATGTTCTGAGGGCTTCTTAGATTTTTTTTCCCGCTCATTTGTTCATTCCCTTATACGCGATGATTTGTTCCTTCCCTTATACGCTCCTTTTTTTTCTTTCCTGATTATCGCAAACCCTAACAATAAAACAATCTTTTTTATAATCTATACGCTAAAATTCACTCTTTTCATTAGTTTCTCACAAACCCTAACAAACAAATACATCGTCTCTCACAATCTACGCTGCCAAGTTCAAGATCTGGACGGGTAATCTTGCTTTGCCCATGGATTTTAACAGTTTGATGTGTTTTAATTATCCAACGATTAGAACAGATTCATGATGTATCGGCCATGTTTTCTATTTGTCATCATTAAATTTTCTCTTGATGTTAACTTTAATACACCCACTCTATCACGCTCGGTGAAACCTCATCATCGATTCAATCGTCTATGTTTCTATCTCAAATTTTCGGTATTTTACATTTTGATTTTTGCTTTCAGGTTTATTTTTTTTTTTTGCTCATTCCCTCATCCACATTGAAGCCCTAAAAAAGAATGCCACACATCCTCATTGACAAGTCCCAAGCGATTCATCTTCTTTTAATCCTAAGGTTTTCAATTCGTTCTCTAAAAGGTGAGTTTAGGTTACAAATACCTTGCTTTTATTGTGTGATTATTTTCACGATTTAGTTACGTGTGCTTTTGGCATTAGGGTTTCATGAGTGATTCTTTAGGAGCATGGATCGTCAAAACCAAGAAAGGGATAAACAAAATCATTTGATTGTTCAACTATTTTGATTAATACCTTTGTAATCCATAACCAATGTTTCAGTATTTAACAATTGTTTTCTTTTCAGTATAATCCTAAATTTGATTTCAAGATTGTTTTTTTTTTAAATCTCTAGACTTAGTTTGATGTATTCAGGTTGGAAGCACCTGTTGGGAACTTTACTGCATCGAGCATAACATTCAGGTTTACCTATTCTCTTTTGCTCTCTAAATGTACTTCTCTCTTTTACACATGAAGATGTCTAACTGTTGTTGATTAACATTTTTAGTTCTTCTTCACTACAAATTTGAATGGTTTGTTTGTAGATATGTTGTAGTTATGCGGTGTTTGAGTACCATTTAATTCGGTGGATATTGTTTGTATTTAGTGCATTTGCTGTTCACGAGCTTATCCAGGCCATGATGAAAGCAAAACTTATAATGATATGATCATCTTGACACTAATTTGTTGATTCTTCACATTGTTGCATATAAAAGCACATCAATTTAGCTTGCAATGGCATTTTAACTAAATACGAATATTATTTGAACATGATATTTTCATAAAATACTATTAAAACTCGAAAAGGAAAATTAGTGTTGTGATATAAATTGAGTACCTCATCCTTTGTATTGCTTTTTGCTTTTATTTATTGTATACCCAATGATAGAAGTACGCCATTATTTTTTGTTCAGTAATTTCTTTTGTTTCACTGTGTTCTTGATTCTAGATTGATATGATACCTATAACACAAAAATCATGCTTACAAAAGCTTAAGCTTCATGGAATGGTATATGATGTTCTAACATGTCTTTTTCTCATTGGCTATTTGGCTTCTTAATTTGGATGCTTGGGGGATTTTGGAGTTGTTTTGAACTGATTATTTGGTTTATGTTTCAATGAACCTAATTCTAGCAAGGAAGCACCTTCAAGCATTATCCTATATAGCCTACTCTGTATCAACTTGAGTACAAAGACTAGCATTTAACAAACATGCCGAGTCGATCCTAAGTTCATTTAGCTGAGGTTACAATTGCTTTCGCAGAGGAGAGAAAGACCCCTGAGGTAATTGGTCATGCTCATTTATTATTTTATATGAACTGGAAAAAAAACTCTTAAACTATTCTTTAATTGAATTAATAATCTTTTGTTAAAGCTTGTGATAGGGGCTGCATATGAGGTGGTGATGGTGGTGGTTTCCGACTGTATTGGTGGTGGTTGCAGGTTGATGGTGGTAGTTGCAGGTTGCGGTGGGGGGCTGCATTGAAGTGGTGGTTGCCGGCTGTATTGGTGATGGATGCAAGTTGTGATGGTGGTGGGGGTGGTGGTTGTTGCAGGTTGTGATGGAAGTAGGTGGTACCTGGTGATGGTGGGGGTTGAATGTACTATCCAAAATCATGTCCTGTATCCAATATATAAGTATGTTATGTTGGTCTCTTTACATATCTAACCTTTTTTTAGTAGGCATCGGAATACATGAGATTTTGGAAGTGTGTACTAAGAGTGAGGGATGAAACTAAAGAAGTATAGTTTTGTTTAATTGCTTATTACATAGAATAAGAAATCAAGCATAACAAAGAATATAAAGAGAGTTATTATAGTTATTAGGTTTAGTACCTTCACAACATTAGAAAGCTTTCTTACGTCACAGGCCAAAATGAAAAAAAGCCAGTATATAGCCATTACAAGGAGTATTAACTATAAATAATTTTATTTCTTCTATTACACCCAAATATTACCAAGCATGTCAATATTTACTAAAATCATAATATTGATGCAGAAAGTAGCTCATGTATTATATTTTGACAAAATTGTTCTTATTAGAAAGGGAAAATGGATTTTAACACCCTAAATTATTGACTATTAGCCGCTGACACACTAAATTACAAAATTGTTCACCACCACATTGTAGTTTCAACTTCTTGGCTTGTGTCATCCTCGGACTAACCATGGTTAGTTTTTTTTGCTGAAGGGGCCATTTTTGCTGTTGTGGCATGGTGATGTAGCCATTTTGGTTGATGTGGCATGGTGACGTAGCTATTTTTTGGTGATGTGGCATGGTGACGTCATCATGCCACATCAGCAAAAATGACTACGTCAACAAAAAATACTAACCATGGTACTTGATTGTTTGTTTTGGTATTGCATGTTAATATTATGTTGGATATATTGATAAAGGTTTCAAAAAGGTTAAATTGAATCGCAAAAGTAACCAGTTTATACAAATCATTTTGTGTCAATCTCCTCGGTATAAGTTGTTAAGAGTTATATTAACACTCATTAGTAAAATAGATAGAAATCATGTCAAGTTACTTAGAATATTAATTTAATCCGAAAAATATTCGTTAATCTGAAAATGTCAATAATCAACATTCATCGTAACTTACTTCCTTTGTATAATAAGTTATATTCGTTATGAATAATAATGTAGGGAATCCCGTGCATCGCACGGGTACTAAGCTAGTTTAGTTATAAATAAACAAATGTCTTTTTTTTTAACGGCCAACAAATTGGAATCACTCACGGAACACTGGAGTATCATCGTGCCACCAGTGTTGCCACGCGATCATATTCCACCACCAAGTCACCAATTCAGGAGGAAACTCATAATTATGAGAAAACCCCATTTGTGAGATTCGAACCCATGACCTTATGGCCCTAAGTCTTATCTCACCAGTCACCACCAAGATACCACTAGGCTATAATGCCTTGGGTAATGACCTAATCATTGGAGTCAACCAATCTTGTTGAAACTGCATTTGTAATGACCTAATCATTGGAGTCACAACTGTTATTCATAGTATCATTGGTGTAAAAAGGAAATCCATTATATAGGGTTAAACGTTACAGATTTAGGTGTAAGATTAGCAAAATTCTTTGTCCCATTTTGTCAACCTTGTTGAAACTGTAGTTGCAATGACTTGATTTATGTAGTATTTTTTTTTTTTTTTTGGTTTTGAATTAAACAAATATATTTGAATTCATGTTCGAATAACAGCATTACAAATTACATGAAGATAGCGGGAAGGCGGGCAACAAGCTACGCCGCCACCCCTTTCTGTAGTAGTATTGATAAAAAAATGATAAGATGTGTAAGTTCGAAACATGGGATCAAAGCAGTTTTGGGTTAAAATGGGTCGTATATAGTTTATTTTTTTTTCTTTTTTAAGAAAGGATGGAGCTTCTCAAGTATATATGCATACACATACATCGATTTTGTTTATTTATTTTTATTCCCACAGATGGTACATATGCAAGTATATTGATACATCAGCTTGATATAAAGCTAATCAACTATACTCATGAGCCATGAGTTGATTTTGCTTAATATTGACCTGTTTGTTCTGTCAGGAATTATAGAACATGTCAAATATGGGTGACAAAATGAGTAAGTTGGGTTGGGTTGGTTGTTGGGTCATGATGGGTTTGGATTAAGATGGGTTTGGGTCAATATGGGTAGATTAAAAAAATTGGTTAGGAAGAGTTAGGTCAGGATGGGTTTGGGTTTGGATTAAGATAGGTTCACATCAAAATACATTAAACTTTTTAAAAAAATTAAAATAACAATAAAAAATTAAAAAGTAAAAAAATAATAATAAAGTAAAAAAAAACAAATTTAAAATATAAAAAAACAAAAATAAACTTAAAAATAAAATTTTAGGGATCCGAAATATTTCATTTCGAACCGGACCGGTTTGACCATATCGGGCTGGTTAACAACCCGGACCGTTACGACCCGGCCGGGCTCAGTAGCGACCCGGACTGTTTCGACCTAACCGGACCCGTTAGTGACCAGGACTATTTCGACCCGATCGGGCTCGTCAACGACTGAGCCCGTTAGCGACCCGAACCATTTCGACCCGACTGGGGCCCGTTAGCGACCCAGACCGTTTCAACCTGACCCGTCCCGTAGCGACCCGGACCGTTTCGACCCGGCCGAGCCTGGTAGCGTCCCGGACCGTTTGAACTTGACCCGTCCCGTAGCGACCCGGACTATTCCGACCCGGCCGGGCCGGGTAGCGGCCCGGACCGTTTCGACCCGACCGGACCCGGTAACGACCCAGACCGTTTCGACCTGTCCCGTCTCGTAGCGACCCAGACCGTTTCGACTCGGCCGGGGCCGGTAGCGACCCGAACCGTTTAACCCGACCGGGCCGGGTAGCGACCCAGACTGTTTCAACCTGACCCGTACCGTAGCGACCCAGACCGTTTCGACTGGGCCCGGTAACGACCCAGACCGTTTCAACCAGACCCGTCCTGTAGCGACCCGTCGACCCGGGCGGGCCCGATAGCAACCCAGACCGTTTCGACCCGACCGGGCCCGGTAATGACCCCAACCGTTTAAACCTGACCCGTCTCGTAGCGACCCAGACCGTTTCGACCCGGCCGGGCCCCGTAGCGACCCAGAACGTTTCGACCGGAACGGGCTCGGTAACGACCTAGACCATTTCAACCGGACCCGTCTCGTAGCAACCCTGAACGTTTCGACCCGGCCGGGCCCGGTAGCGACCCGGACCGTTTCAACCCGACCGGATCCGGTAACGACCTAGACCGTTTCAACCAGACCCGTCCCGTAGCGCCCCGTACTGTTTCGACTTGACTGGGCCCGTTAGGGACCCGGACCATTTCGGCTTGACCGATCGGGACCCGAACCGTTTCGGCCTGCCCGATCCCGTTAGCAACCCGAACTGTTTCGACCCGACCGGGCCCATCAACGACCAGACCATTTCGACCTGAACGGGCCGGTCAACAACCCAGACCGTTTGGACTCGATCAAGCCCGCTAACGACTCGAACCGTTTCGATGAGATCGGTCTCGTTACCGACATAGCCGTCCATAACGACCCGAACGGTTTCCAATCGACTGGGGTTATCACAAATGCAAAAGATATATCTTTTTGTCTTTATTGACATTGATTTCTATGAGGTATCAACGCTTTTGGTGTTGGTTGAGTTTTAATTTGGATTTGTATATGGTTATTTAAAAATACTCATCCTGACCCATTTGTATTTTTTTGATATACCCATCCTGACCCACTTACTTATTTCCTACAAAAATTACTCATCCTAACCCTCTTGAAAATTATACTAAACCCATTTTAACCCACAACGTCAAATTTTAAACCAAAACAACCCAAACTTAACTAGATGGGTTGAAATTGTCAGGTCTAATGTCAAACCATGTTAATACATAGTGATAAAACGGACCTTGGTTTTACAAAGGTTGTAACCTATGCAAAAAGAAGCTTACACCGGAGTTGTTAAGTTAGCTTGTGGTGATCACCCAGCATAGCAAGACTTTAGATACCTGTAAGTACAGATTAATTACTCTTTATCGTTTATATATTAAAGGCAAGAACCATGAATATTTTTGGACTCAGGATTCCCATTGGCCTACATTGATGGGCCGTGGGCCGCATTAATTTTTTTAATGCCTGTGTTTTTAGTGCTACATTCCAAAGTTTTAAACTATTGCCTGATAAATTGATGGAGAGACTATTGCCAATAGGGGTGCAAATGAGCCGAGCAGCTCGCGAGCTACTCGAGATCGGTTCGGTAAAAAGCTCGAAACGAGCCGAGTTTTATCTAGCCCGAGCCGAGCTTGAGTCTAAAACAAAGCTCGTTTACTTTTCGAGCCCGAGCTCGAGTCTGCCATATGAAGCTCGTCAGGCTCGACGAGCCTTATCGAGCCTTAGTATAATATTAATTTTATTAATCTCTTATACTATTTAACTCACATTTAAAGTTGTTTAATAAACAAGCATAGCCGAGCTTTTGACTTATCGAGCTATCGAGCCTATCTTTATATTAATTAATTTAATATATTAACTAATAAACAATAAACGAGCCGAGCTCGAGCTTGAGATACCACCAACGAGCCGAGTTCGAGCTTTAAAAACAAAGCTCGAATCCAGGGGAGCTCGAGCTCTAAGTTAATCGATCTCGAGCTCGAGCCTAGTCGAGCTAGGGCTCAGCTCGGCTCGTTTGCACCCTTAATTGCCAAGTTGACATAAAAATAAATGGGCTGGCCCGTTTAGTAAAGAGTCCATGTTTAAGTTGACCTTTTAAATCTGATAGTTTTAAAAGCTTTTTTTTCTAGATCTGGTCTTTAGTTTTCCATAAGTTAACTCATAATCACCGAATTCGCAGTTCGCTACGGTACGGGTACGAGTTCGAGTACGCGATTCGCTAGTGGTAATGTATTCGGTATGGAGGGGTAGGTTCATTTCGGTACGAACCGGTACGGTTGATAGTCACCTGATTCGCGGTTCGCTCCGGTACGGTATGAGGTTCGAGTACGCGATTCGCTAGAGGTAACGTAAGTTTCAGGGTATAAATGTAAACTATTGAAAGATAGAGTGGTTAAAGTGTTTACATTCCTAGACTTATCTAAAACTAAAAAACCTCTAAAACACAGCAGCCGCTAAACTTTCTTCTTCTTCTTCTTCTTCTTCTTCTTCCTCTTCCTCTTCCTCTTCCTCTTCCTCTTCCTCTTCCTCTTCCTCCTCCTCCTCCTCCTCCTCCTCTTCCCCCTCCTCCTCCTCTTCCTCCTCCTCGTCATCCTCCTCTTCTTCCTCTTCCTCTTCCTCTTATTCTTCTTCTTCTATGCCATAGAAACTCACCAATCGGTTTTAATACACAAATTTAATGCTAATCGGAGTGATCTACAGTTCAATTGGAACGCGATTTGCAGTACAGGTGGTACAATGTACCACCAAAACCCGGATCGACGAACCATCAGCGAATGGTACGCCAGCGAATTGCGAGTGGGTACCTTTCTTACTAATACGAAAATGGTGCTCCTGGAGTGAATTATGTGACTATGGTACGGTGTACCATGGAGTTAGGTACGTTATAGATTCTTTTTAAAAAAAAAAATAGCTATTTATAATTTATATTTTATATATAATATTAATCTTATACTTGTTATGTACAAATTTATAAAGACCAAATGTAAAATAGTGAAGATAGTGGAGGTTAAATGTTTAAATACATAAACTAATTATACACTTTTTAATTTAAAAAACACTATGTTTTGGGGTGTAAATGTAAATTATTGAAAGATAGAGGGGTTAAAGTGTTTACATTCCTAAACTTATCTAAACCTAAAAAGCCTTTAAAACCCAGCAGCCGCTAAACTTTTTTCTACTTCTTCTCTTCTTCCTTGTTTCTTCTTCTTCTTCTTCCAAGAACCAGGCCATAGAAGCTCTCCAATATGTTTTAATACGCGAATTAAATGCTAATCGAAGCGATTTACAGTCCAAGTGAAACACGATTTACAGTCCAGATGGTTAAATACCACCAAAACCCGAATCGACAAACCGCCAGCGAATTGCGATTGGGTACATTTCGTACCAATATGAAAATCGTGCTTCCTGGAGCGAATTGTGTGACTATGGTACGGTGTACCACGGAGTCAGGTACATTATAGATTTTTTTTTTAAATAACTATTTATAAGTTATATTTTATATATAATATTAATCTTATACTTTTTATGTACAAAATTTATAAAGACCAAGTGTAAACTAGTGAAGATAGTGGAGGTTAAATGTTTAAATACATAAACTAATTTTACACCTTTTAATTTAAAGAACACTAAGTTTTAGGGTGTAAATCTAAACTATTAAAAGATAGATGGGTTAAAGTGTTTGCATTCCTAAACTTAACTAAACCTAAAAAGCCTATAAAACACAACAACCGCTAAACTTTTTTCTTCTTCTCTTTTTCCTAGTTTCTTCTTCTTCCATGAACCAGGTCCTAGAAACTCTCCAATCGGTTTTAATACGTGAATTTAATGCTAGTTGGAGTGATTTACCGTCCAATTGGAATGCGATTTACAGTCCAGATGGTTCAATGTACCACCGAAACCTGGATCGACGAACCATGAGCGAATGGTACGCTAGCGAATTGTGATTGGGTACATTTCGTACTAATACAAAAATCGTACTTCCAGGAGCGAATTAAGTGACTATGAGTTAAGTACTATAAACAGATTATCACTCCATAAATCTGAAAGGCAAGAAGATGAACATCTTCTAGAGAACTTTCATTCAAGCAGGATAATAAGAAAATTGATGCTTGATTTCCCTTCTTTAGGATATTTTCAATAGCCATAAGAGAAACAGACGATAATTTTGGAAGTCTATTTCAACTTTAACTAAGACGCGGCATAAATCTATATATTATAATAAACCAAAGCTTATAATCCCACATAACAACTTACAAACACCTGCGTTCATCCATCTTCTCCTTGGCTCCATCCATCTTCTCATTCTCTTGCCATCTACGCACCACCACCACTCGACCACATTCCTTCGGAACCACGACGACACACCACTATGACTAAAAAATAAAATAAAATGGAGGCAGCAATGGGATTGATGAAAAGAATGCCTCCAAAGCATACGGAAACCGCTCTCCGCTCTCCTCAGCCTCTTACTCGACTATTTTTTCGATCTACTCTCCCAAATCGATTAGCCTCTTCAGATTTTCCGATTTTATATTTCCATTTTATTATTATACTCATAAAGTATTATTTTTTTAATTCCGTTTTTTTTTGTTATTTGTTTTTTGAGATTCAAAATTTAACCCTTAGTTAGGGACCTGTAGTTAATCTAGGTTTGATATTTGATTGGGTGTTGATTTGGCGTTTTCAGATTGCATACTTGTGTGAGTCAACTTTGTAATAATTGTTTTTTATTATGTGTTGTTTTGAGATTTAGCACCTAGGGTTAGAAATTTAACTGATTTTTGTTTAGTTAGTATGGATCGACTGCTAAATTTTTAATTCCGATGGAATAGTTTTGAATCGGTGGTGGTTAATCTGCATTGAGGGAAAACCATCACCATGCAATTACGGAGAATAACTGAATAAGTTGTTAAATGTATGTATGAGTTAATAAGTATGGCGGATGATGCTATATTAGATGATGCAATTAAGGTTTTGGTTATGTTTACATAAGGTTTCATTTGTGATATTCGCTCTGTAGGAAATTTAGAAGGTGAATGAAGGTTTAATCTAATGAAATTATAATTTAATGAAACTATAATTATTAGTAAAACTCCTCATGTGGTGAATTAAAGAAAAACTCTTTAGCAGAGTTAATTTATTTATGACACTTGATTGTAGTTTTAAGCCTAAATTAAGTGTATAACTCTTCATGTTGTGAATTGAAACTCCTGAGTAGAGTTAATTTATTTATGACACTTGATTATGGTTTAAAGACTAAATTAAGTGTCTAATTATGTTAGACTCTTCATCCACCATTGACTCTTGTATATAAGAGACTTTTGTGTCACTACGCCAAAATAGACCTTTAGCCACACTTTTAACCAAATCGCGTTGCCACGCTTTTGATTAAATATGCGGCTAAAGATCATTATTCACATTTAAAAACCTTATAGTCTACTTTTCGCCACACATTTTAAGTATTTATGTGACAATTTTACAACAACTCAAAACTTTTAGCCACACTTTAAGAAAAAAAATGTGACATTTAGTAGCCACACTAGGACAAGTGTGGCTGAATGTGATCTACGACCATAGTTTTTGTCTAATTTCGGATTATTGTGACCAAAATACATATTTTTTCGAAAATTTTGCCACACTTTAAGAAAAAACTGTGACGTTTAGTAGCTACATTAGAAAAGTGTGGCCAAATGTAATTTACGACCACAATATTTGTTTCATGTGACAAAAAAACACATCACTTCAAAACTTTTAGCAACACTTTAAGAAAAAAAACCATAACATTTAATAGTCACGCTAGAAAAGGGTGACTAAATGCGATCTGCGGTCATAATAATTTTTTTATGATGTGGCTAAAAGCAAATATATAGCCACTTATGCTAGTTTGTGTGACAAAAAGTAGCGGTTATAAACCACTTGTAAGTTGTAACTAAGATTCTATTACCCCGTGCTTCGCGGCGGGAGCTCCTGTTGCGTTGAGGATTTGGTGGACGTTAAAGATATATGGATGAAATACTCAGCAAAATATTTAAAGTACTTCCCAACGAAATCTTGGTGGTTTGAATTAGAAAATCTTTAAGTTCCATTTCTCTATCTCAAAACTTGCATCGTTTACATGAGTTATGGTGGTTTATCTGCACAACAGTGTTGAGAATGAAATTGATTAACATTGGCTTAATCAATCCTACCCAGCTCATGAGCAAGCATGTTTTACAACTTCATTCACAACACTCTTGCGCCGATAACCGACCACTGAATTCCTAATCACCGATTCCAAAGCTTGATACGGAGTAATGCAGCCAACAACACAAGCGTTGGAGTTTATATATGGAGAGAAAAGAGAGAAGGTGAGGGAGCCCATTTTAGAGAGAGAGAGCTAGGGATGTTTTGTTTTGCATGGAATGTGTATGGGTGTATACATATATAGCGCACGGATGGATGGATATATATTAATATTAGGAAGCAAAAATTCAGCAAAATCTTTTTACTTCTCAAGGAAATCTTCGAGATTTCATTTACTTTTTTTTTTTAACTTTAAGATTTGAATAAATAAATTAACTAAACAGATAAAAGAAATAAAAATTTAAAAAAATAATATTACTTGTGTGTGAGAGGCGTGACGTCGACGAATTTGAGAGAGATGGATTGGAAGGTAAAATTTGCGTAAAAAAGTGATAGGTGGAGATTTTGGAATGTGAAGATTTGTATCTCAATTAGATTTGAAATTTATATATATAAAAAAGGATAACAATTAAAACGATTATGTGCCTTTAATTAGCTAGTCTTGGACGAAAATTAGTGCGGAATTAACACCATGTTTTCTTACTCTAAACGTAAGATGAAATGTCCCTCTCCATATTCGGTTTTTTTTTTTTTTTTAAGAAAGTGCTTGGTCTAGTGGTATGTGCGTGTGTAGTAGAGCAAGGAGACCCGGGTTCGAGTCCCTTGGGTCACGAGTTTGAGTATTATTTTTCCCCGTTAAAAATAAAAATATTCGATTTTTTTTTTACAAATAAACTCCCTCCATTAATTTAGTGATAATATTGTTAATATTTTTAATTAATATATTAGTTTAATAATTTATATCTATTGCTACATATATACTAGGTGGAATGCCGTGTGAAAACACGGAAAGACGTTGCTAGTATATTAAGAAGCCAATCGTCTGTTACCTTTCTGTTAGTACAAATTAATAACTGAAACTGTTACAACCACGGAAAAATAAATCTACAGATGGATTAAAGCTCTGTTGAGGAGGTATTCCTAAAACCTCTATTACTACAAACAGTTGTTAACTCAAACAGATGATGCTCAAACAGTTTCCTTCAAACAGGTGTTGCCTTAAACCCTTGTTACTAACAATACAATGACATCACATTTACAATTTAAAAATTATTCATATAAATAGAGGTAAAAACTGATCAAGGTTTATCACCCTAAAATAACCATATTCATAACTACAAGATTAAGACACAGCAAGTTAATATATTTAAGATCATCAATAATTTCATTCAATAAAAACAGAAAATAACATTATTCGTTACAAAACAAAAATACATAATAAAACAAAAAACAAAATGCATAATAAATCTACTTAAAGAAAAAAAAAATAAAACACAATATAACTAATCTGAATCTACTTCTTCTGATGACTGGTCATCATCAGCAGGCAATTCCATTTCATCCAATTCAGCTTCGACTAATTTATGAGTTAAAAATATTCATTTTTAGGTCTGATGTAAAATAACTTGATTAGTGTTAAAATGTGTATAAAAGTCATCATTTAGGATATATAATAGTTTTGCCATGTTTACAAACGCTTATAGTGCAAAACTATGTGTTAAAAGTTGCCAAAATGTGGTTTTTGAGGCACATAAAAGCTAGATTATGAGGCTGTTTTAGAACAGCAAATTTGGTCTTGTTTTGTGATTTATATGCAGATCCTAGAATGGGAATTAAGTTAATATAAGGTACATAGGTTGATATGTGGTATTGGGAACTTGCATGTGATGAAAGTGCTAGAAAAATGTCTTACTAGGCGGTAAGACGATGTATTTGGTATATGTGGGTAAATTGGATAGATTATGTGAATCTATGTGATAGGTTTTACTATGTTAATATGTGTATGGACATATAGCTAAAATCTTTGGTTAATGTGATTTGGAGAAAAACGTAAATCTTTTCTGAGTCATGGATTGTTATATGTGAACACACGAAATCTAAAGTTTGATCAAACATCTAATCACCAACGGGATAATTGGGTGGAATATAAATGGAACAAGGAACTGTTGATAACAGGATAAAGGAAGTTTGGTGAAATGCTTGATTTGACTTAGATTAATTACTAAACAACCTTATAAATATTTAGGGCTAGTTGGTAAAAGAGTGTGGCACAGATTTGAAGACATTGTAATTGTTGCATTGAGGTGAGTTCATGGCCCCATTTCTTTTTAAATGTTTTTGTACGATTTACAAAGCGGGGGATTAACATGCTTATATGATGTGATAGACTATAAATATAGAATATTTGATGCTCTTAGGTTTGTGTACCGGTGGGTACGTTTTTATAGCGTGACACCAGTGTCAACTGGCAGGTTGCCACTCAGAGCCGGTCCTAAACATTCAAGTGCCTCGTCCGAGCCGGAAAAAAAGGCCCTTAGGCCTTAACATATTATACAAAGAAATATTTTTTAAACGATTAACATTATAGTAATAAACATAGTAAAAATATAGTATTAGAATAACATAGCATAATAGCTAACCGATGATTCGTGACGCTCTCGTAGCATTTTTTAAACGACGATTAACGTTATAGCATATCATTAAATATTATTGTTATGTTATATTTTTTTAAGCAAACCAAACGCCATACTGATTCACTCACTAGTCGAAGCGGTCAAACCGGGTTTAAGAACCATAAAGACACCCATTAAACATTTGTTAATTCGGCAAAGAACACATAATAAATATCGTAAACACTGAACTCACATCCAATTTGCATAACCTATAAAAATTATGTAGTATACATTTTTATTTTGAACAATAACATTTTTTATAAAAAGATACAAAAAGTAATAACCCAGAAAAAAAGTATATAGTAATATAAAATTATAAATGAATTATGTATTATTAATGCATGTAAAATTTCAAATAACAAATAAAATAAAAAACGAAAAAAAAGTAATGATGGCCTATTGCCTAGGCTTGGCTGTTGGTAAGAGTTTACCCAGAAAAAAATATATCATTTAATTTAATTATATATTTTACAAACCAATATTTTTTATTTCTCTCGCATTGCTTCTTCTTCTCTAGTTTTCTAGCTTTAGTTGCAGACCTTCCTTCATCAGCTTCAACAATAGAAATTTGTTGCCGACTGAAAAAGCTTCGGCAACGCCTGTATTTACTCTTTAGTTTCAAAATTTTCGTCTTGCAGGCTAAAATGAAGGTATATATAAAAAAAAATTGGCCCCTCGAAAAATTGTGCCTCGGCCAGGGGTGCGGCTCGCCCACCCCCAAGGCCGGCTCTGTTGCCACTCACTCTCCCAACACATCTTAATCATTAGCCTTTGGCTAAGGCCGTTGTTTATGTTGTAGATCTATTGGGTTGACGCCCCCGTTTTCATGATTTAACTGGGTTTGAAATCTGCTTGAAAAATGAACACAACCTCCAACATGCTCCTCTCACGGAGAGGTCACCACGGGAACAAAGTTATGGTTTGATTAAGAGCCTTAGGATACATCATACTTGTGGACTTTCGCGACTCTACTTGATTCTATTATAATACTAATCGATCATATGTTATTATTAAACTTGAAAGTTTATTATTTCTCATAAACCTGTAAACTCGCCAACATATTGTTGATGTTTTTAAGCATGTTTTTCAGGTATGAATGGATGGAGCTTTTGGGAGAGTGGGTTTAGCATACACTACGTTTGGACATGTTGAATGGGACCTTAAACTATGAAACTTATGTTTTACCAACTTTTATTTAAATAAATTGTAAAACACTACTTATGTTATTTCACTTCATCTTGGCTATGACATATTTTTAAAACTTTCTTAGACCAAAAGCTTAAATATGTTGGGCTAGAGGGTGGTTGGAGAATTGTCATTGGAGACTTGTCGTTGGACAATTGTTGTTGCAGGATTGTCGTTGGAGAATTGTCGTTGGAGAATTGTAGTTGGACATTCGTCGTTAGAGATTCGTTGTTGGAGACTCGTCGTGAAGGTGATACTGCGCAATTTGGAATGTAATCAGGAACGACATCAAGGATGATATGTGTGTGTGTGGCTATGTGAATTTAGGAGTGCTTATGATATAACTCGTGATGGATGTTAATAGGGTGATCTTGCGAGGTAAATTTTTGATAACATTAACGTCATGTTATTGCGAGCTTAAAGGCACAAGAAGGTCCTAAGAAGATCTATCATGTGGGTATATGCGTAAGGCATAAAGACTATTTGTGTATTTGTTGATTATTATTTTTATTTGCGGACGTGATAATCAATTTTCCCTTGTTCGTATTATTACGACTCCGGTTTTATTAAACGATTCTAAGATCTTGATGACCTCGTTTCTTGAGCCTCCGAGGTTCATGTAGAAGAACCTGGTTATATCTTTCGATTGTGTTTTACGCTTCTCTTCGTTAGTGATTGTGGCTTTCGACATACTATCATAAAGGAATGGAGTGGTTATCTAAGAATCGAGCGGAGGTCGAATGTCATGAGAAATTGGTCCGTATTCCAGCATTGGACAATGAGATTTTGGTCATACGCGGTGACTTAGAGAAAAGTCGTTAAAGATGGATAATGTAATGAAGGCGCAAAGCTCCTGCGGAAAGGATACTCGGCATTTATAGCCTGTATTGTTAACACTAAAGTTGGGGAAAAGGAATTTGAGGAAATTCCGGCAGTTAAAGAATATCCCGAAGTTATCCAGAAGATTTGTCCGGTTTGTCGCCTTCAAGGGAGTTGGAATTTCAACAGTGATCCCCACCTCACAATATTCATCTTGTATTAAGGTAGTGTATTGTTAGTTTCTTTACGACTCTATTATTATTTTTTAATCTTTTGATCATAGAAGTTACAAACTAATACATGGACATAGAAGGTGAACAGGTTCTTTTTGAATAGTGAAGTTAGGTTGTTTAAAAAGTATTTTTTTTTTTTTGGGTTCTTTATTTGTTGATGATGATGTGTGGATTCGTGTTGCGGTGATAGGAATCGATGATTCTATTTATAAAAAGAGGGTTCAGAATGGCAATAAAAATGGGAAAAGCGGGTCAATACAACTTGAACCGGTCCATTTTGACCCATTGCATAAGCCGCTCGACCTATGAATCTGGCCACCTTAAGTTATTTAGTTGCTTACCTTATATTTTGACATGTATGGAGATTATTTTGGAATTGTGGTCCTAATTTTTTACAGGCACTTTGTTGTTTAGCAACGGTGAGTGTCAAGAGCTTAATGACTCGCAAACAGTTGATTCGCATTGTTTTCCTCATTTTGTGAAACTTTTTTGGTCAATTCTGGTACCATGGGGAACAAGGCAGCTACAAAGGGCAGAATATAATGTTTTGTTTTGTTTGTTTAGTTTTTGTTATTCTTCTCTATTTCAGTTGGTTTTATGGCATACGTGTAGGAAAACTACATAACAGAACCCGAACCTTGGTAGGAGCTCTTAATTGGAACTTCGGTTACATATGTCAAACTTGGCGATGCTTGCAGTTTTTCAAGTATTTGCCAATTTATTTGACAACAGCAGGGGGAGGTGCCCTGAGGATTACCTAACCACACAACATTCGTGACCTTGAGTAATCTGTAGGTTTATAAATTCCATATCCTAATTTTATTTACATGAAGCCAATAGGCAAGTCATAGTATTTGCTAGCATTCTGTTTATGGACACTTATTAAGAAATATCAAGTAGCACTTTAAAGGTGAAAGATTAAGAATGTCTAATTCATATGTGATTGCTAACTAGAGTAATTGCAGTTCGGTATGATACATATTGAAACACATTTAAAATATTACAAGAAGAATATGATCTTAAAAAAAATTGATAGTAAAAAAAAATTAACATTTCATAGCGCCTATATTTTTTTTTCCTGCTAAACTTACAATGAACAAGTCGTTAATGTTAGTTCTGTTGGAAGATTTACAAGGATATATGCAAACCAATAACAATAACTGATAAAGAAAAGATGATAATAATATTGTATTTGATCGGAATGATCGTATGATTACAAGAGTTCTCGAATATGATATGTTTTGATAATAAACTTTGATAACTGACAAATGAAACAAATGGAAACTATATATACATAGAGTAATATTAATCTAATCGACGCGTTGGTTTGGAAGTGTTGTGTCGTTTGATATGAACCATTGCGTCTTGTCTTGTACTCGAACCGGTTTATGTTAAGTTGAACCGGTTTGATATTATCTAGCTTAAATAAATGTTACGTCCAATACCCTCCCTTAAGCTAGATTGGTAAAACATTCAGCATAGTGCGTAGTCTTGTGAAGTCCTTTGGTTGTAGTGCTTTGGTGAAGATATCGGCTATTTGATCTTTGGTGTTGCAATACTTGATGTCCACATCTTCTGTCTTTATTATGTCTCTTATGAAATGATATTTGATCCTAATATGCTTGCTTTTTCCATGATAGACAGGATCTTTTGTAAGATTGATGGTAGACTTGTTATCACAATATAGGGTAATCGCCTTGTTGGTGTCAAATTCTAGTTCTTTTAAGATTCCTTTTAGCCATAGAGCTTGACATCCAGTGAGAGATAGAGCGATGTATTCTGCCTCTGTTGATGATAATGCCACTACCTTTTGTTTCTTTGATTGCCATGAAATTGCACCTGATCCTGTATTGAATATGTAGCCTGATGTGCTTTTACTATCATTTATATCTCCTGCATAATCACTGTCGTTGTAGCCTTGCAATTCAAATGTGTTCTTTGTGTATACTATTCCATATTCTGAAGTGCCTTTTATGTATCTTAGTATGTGTTTTCCTGCCTCCCAATGTGATTTCTTTGGTTGATCCATAAATCTACTTATCTTGCTAACTGCGAACATGATATCAGGTCGTGTGTTGGTTAAATACATGAGACTTCCAACTAGGCTCCGATATAAGCTTGGATCAACGTTTTCTTCATCACTGTTCTTGATTAGCTTAAGTCCATGTTCCATTGGAGTTGATGTTTTGATGCTATCTGTCATTCTGAACCTTTCAAGTATATCTTTGGCATACTTAGATTGGGAGATTCTTATAGATTCTTGATCATAGGTGACCTCCATTCCTAAGAAGTAGTGTAGCTTTCCCATATCTGTCATCTCGAACTCTCTTTGCATGGATTCTTTAAATGAAATGATTTCTTCCATGCAGTCACTAGCTATAATTAAGTCATCGACGTATAGGCAAACTACTAATCTGGTGGTTTCTGTTTTCTTTAAGAATAAGGTATGTTCGAATGTACATCTCTGGAAATTATGTTGTTCAAAGTATTTACTGATTCGACTATACCATGCGCGTGGTGCTTGTTTTAATCCATACAGTGCTTTCTTAAGAAGACATACCTTATTCTCGTTCCCTTTTTCAATAAATCCCAAAGGTTGTTCTATAAACACCTTTTCTTTCAATTCTCCATTTAGAAAGGCTGTTTTCACATCCATTTGATGTAGATGCCATTTATATTGAGCTGCTAAGGCAAGTACTAGTCTTACAGTTTCGAAACGGATTACTGGTGCAAACACTTCTTGATAATCTATCCCATATTTTTGTTTGTACCCCTTTACTACTAATCGTGCCTTGTGTTTGTCTATGTTTCCATGTTCATCGTATTTGGTTTTATATATCCACTTTACTCCTATAGGTTTTTGATCCTTGGGTAAATCTACCAACTCCCAGGTTTCGTTTTTCTGTGTAGATTCTATTTCCCTTTTCATCGCAATCTTCCATTTTTCATACTTGCTAGCTTCGGCATAGTCGATCGGATCTGAATCAGTGTAAAAGGCGAAATTTGCAGCTTCTTGATGTCTTTGATATAGATTTCGCACTTCTGGACTGCTCAATGGTTGGGTTCTGTTATGAATATCAGCTAAGGTTCGTATCTTCTGAGGTGGGCTCTGACTTGATGTTGTAGCGTCTAGATTTTCATCCTCAATTTGTATTTCTTGATTGTTTTGTCTCTCATTTTCGGACATGTGATGTATAGGTGAGTATTCTTCATCCCTTGGTACTTGATTGTGTGTAGTGTTCTCACTTCCTTCTATATTTTCGTTTTCCTCTAGAGTTATAACTTCTTCATTTTCATTTTCCTCCCATGTTTTGTTTTCATCGAATATAACATCTCTGCTTATTATAATCTTTCTTGTGATTGGGTTATATAATTTATAAGCTTTGCTATTTTCACTGTATCCAACAAAGATTGCCTTTTCTGTTTTATCATCAAGTTTTCCTCGTTTTTGTTCTGGTATGTATGCATAGGCTAGGCATCCGAATATTCGTAGATTTGACACATCTGGCTTTATTCCAGTCCATGCTTCTTCTGGAGTTTTATCACTGACACTTTTGGAGGTAGTTCTATTTAGGAGGTATGTGGTACAGCTTACAGCTTCTCCCCAGTATTCGTTCGGGAGTTTCTTTGTTTTCAACATACTTCTGCTTAATTCCATTATGGTTCTGTTCTTGCGTTCAGCAACTCCATTTTGTTGTGGTGTGTAACTAGTGGTTAGTTGATGATGAATTCCATGTTCTTGTAAATATTCTTGGAAAGTATTTCCACAGTATTCTCCGCCTCTATCAGTTCTAAGATATTTAATCTTTTTGTCTGATTGATTTTCTGCCAAAGCTTTAAATATTTTGAAGAAATGTAGTGCTTGTGATTTTTCTTTGAGGAAGTATATCCATGTTTTTCTGGTGAAGTCATCGATGAAGGTGATAAAATATCTACATCCCCCGATAGTCTTAGTTCGCATGGGTCCACAAATATCCGAGTGAACAAGTTGTAGAGGTCTTTCGGCTCTCCATTTTGCTTGTTTACTGAATGGTTTTCTTGCATGTTTTCCTAAAGCACAACCCTCACAGACATTGTCTGTCTTATATATTTTAGGTAGACCCTTTACTGCTTGTTTATGTTCCATTTCGATCAAGGTCTCGTAGTTGATGTGACCATATCTTTGATGCCAAACATTAGAATCGGTTTTTGTGGAGGTATATAGTGCCTTTGGCAAGTCTTGATTTGGATATAAGGGAAACATTTTGTTTTGGGTCATGTGAGTTTCTGTGATTGTTTTTCCCTCTTGATTCTTTATGGTACACATTTCTTTTCCAAAAAATATACTATATCCTTTTTGTAGTAATTGTCCTACGCTAAGGAGATTATGTCTTAGACCTTCTACATAGAAAACATTTGGTATTTTGTTCACTTTATCGTTTACTCTTATGCATACCTCTCCACTACCTAATACTTGTAGTCTTTTATCATCGCCTCTTCTGACTTCTCGTCTATCTTGATCATTAAATGTAATGAATATATTCTTATTCCCCGTCATATGATTACTGCATCCGCTATCTAAATACCAACAATACATATCTCTATTTTCTTCCATATTTAATATCATGAACATACTATCTTGCTCAATTCTACTTTCTTCTTTACTTATCATTGCGGATTCACTTTTCTCGTCTTCTTCCTTATGTGGAAAATTTCTAGCTATATGACCTAATCCTTGACAATTATAACATACAATGGGTCCGTATCGCCCAGGTCTACCTCCTCTTCCTCTTCCTCTTCCTCCGTAGCTGTTATTATACCTATTCCCTCCTCTATTTCTTACTTGAGTCCCACTTTGTACTTGAAATGCTTGGTCTATGACTTGTGTGTCATATTGCTTAAGTCTTAGTTCATGGGATTGTAATATTCCCATAAGTTCTTCAATTGATAATGCTTCTAAATCTTTGGACTCCTCTACAGCTACTACTACAGATTCATATTTTCTGGTCATACTTCGTAATATCTTTTCGACAACTCGCTTATCACTTAATTCTTCTTCGTTCATTCTTAATTGGTTAACTATTGTAGTAACCCTATCGAAATAACTTTCTATTGTTTCTGTTTCCGACATTCGTAGTATATCAAATTCGCATCTAAGGGTTTGTAATTTTACTGTCTTTACACGACGTTCTCCATGGTATGATTTGTATAATATTTCCCATGCTTCCTTAGATGATTTTGCGTTGGCAATTCTTTCAAATATCGTTTCAGTTGATGCTTGAAATAGATAGTGAAGTGCCTTCTTATCTTTCTTATTTTGTTCCTTGTGTTCTTTTCGTAAGGTATCATTCGCATCATTTGGTAATTCCCTAACCCCATCTTCAACTATATTCCACAAATCTTGAGACTCTAAAAGTACCCTCATTTGAATATGCCAATGATAGTAGTTTTGTCCCAATAATTTTGGAATTTGGGTTTGAACCCCTCCTTGTGTTGTCATAATTCCTTTTTCTCAAAAGAAAGTAAATTGTTTTCTGAGAAAAAAAGAAACTACAGCGGCCGAATTTTTGATTATAATAGTCGACCAGGAAGGATATTGTTTGACTTTAGAGAGTCAAAGTTATGTTGCCTTTTGATTATTTTAAAATATTGTTCGTATGTTCTCTTTATATTGAAGTTCCCGCGCAAATCTTCGAAGAACAGAAATCAAAAAAGGGCAAACTGGGTGATTCTTAGGGAATATTTCTAGTTTGTAATCTTTTTCCTAAAGATCTATCCGTGTGTGATTCTAGTGTATATCAATGCAATCAGTGAATATCGGGTATTATTCTAAAGTATGTGATACTCTGTTTCGGAAGGAATAAAATGAAAAACTGAGTGTAAAGATTAGGGGATTTACAACCGATTCTCCGTATGAATTGATAATGGATCTTCGCTGGAATGATTGAGTGTAAATCCTCTCGCAATTTTGTTGAATCTTTAAGCCCTTCCGAATGATTTTGTGTGTTCCTCTGTTTCGTTTAAAACCCGATAACCGTATGATAACTGTGATTGATTGATTCTTTGTTTCCTTGGCTCTGATACCAGTTTTGTTGGAAGATTTACAAGGATATATGCAAACCAATAACAATAACTGATAAAGAAAAGATGATAATAATATTGTATTTGATCGGAATGATCGTATGATTACAAGAGTTCTCGAATATGATATGTTTTGATAATAAACTTTGATAACTGACAAATGAAACAAATGGAAACTATATATACATAGAGTAATATTAATCTAATCGACGCGTTGGTTTGGAAGTGTTGTGTCGTTTGATATGAACCATTGCGTCTTGTCTTGTACTCGAACCGGTTTATGTTAAGTTGAACCGGTTTGATATTATCTAGCTTATATAAATGTTACGTCCAATAAGTTCTTGCTTTTACATACATATAGCATTACCAAATGTTGATTTAGGAAGTAATAGAAACAGGTTGCAGTAAACAATATATTACCTCTTGCTTTTAAGCTTTAGTTGTGTGAATGTATGCGGAAGATGGTGTCGTTGTGCGAACACTGGGAAAGTGGAAACTTCCGATCTTTGTTTTCCTCAAAGATTTTAGGTACTGCCTTCACATGCTGCATACTTCCTTTTTTTTTTTGAAAGGCGGATTTCATTAAACAACAAAACAACCACAGGAATCTCCAAGACGGAGAATCCCAAACCAAGATTACATCATGTCAAAATTGAACGACTGCCAATCTTTCCAATCTACCCTACCCTGTTTACAATGATTCGAAAACCAAAGAAAACTTAAAGCTTTTATATCCGCAATGATCTCTACCACATTCCGCCTTTCATTCTTGAAAACTCTGTCGTTACGCGCCTTCCATATCCTCCAGCATGTAATGATCATAATCCCATGCATCTTGAGTCTCTTCGCCGGCGTCCAGGACGAACTAGGAGGATCCTGCACAATGTCGTGGACCGAGAAAAAATAAAAAGGAGGATTATGAACCCATCTAGCGATACCACCCCAGACAGCGTTCGCCACAATACAACCCGTGAACACATGGTCTACGCTCTCCTCTTGATCTTCACAAAGGCAACACGCACCATTCCCACAACTTATATTCCTCCTATTTAACGCTTGTTTAGTAGGCAAACGGTCCAATAACATTCTCCACATAAAGACGTTGCATTTAATCGGCACCCATTTGCACCAAGAGAAAACCGAACTACTCGAAGCCGGGTATCCAGATTCTATCCAGTTTTTTACCTCCTTAACAGAAAACCCATCAGCAGCGCCTGAATCCCAAACCCAGCAGTCGGGTCTCGGGCCCAACACCTGATCGTAGACCAGCTGCAAACAGTCCCAAAGCTGCTGGACTTCCAGCTCTGTATTCGGCGATCTGCTCCAGTTCCAAGCCGGCTCACTGAGTCTGTCACTAACCATACAGACCTTGTCTTGCTCGAGCCGAAAAAGATCAGGAAACAATAATTTTAAAGGCGTTTTAACCACCCAAGGATCAATCCAGAATCTTATGCTCCTCCCATTCCCTAGACGACCCCGGATCATGTCAACACTATAAACCTCTTCCACCTTTAACCGAGTCCCACTTGTAATAATTTTCGACCAAGTGCCATTAAATCTAGAGCTCTTTGGATAAGCCTCCCATCTCCGATTAGAGCCATGGATAGCTTCAACTACCCGTCTCCAAAGAGCATCACCTTCTTGACGAAATCTCCAAAGCCACTTAACCAGGAACGCATCATTGCACTCAACAAGTTTGCGAACGCCTAGACCACCTCTTTTAATTGGTTTTGTAACTATGTCCCAAGCCACCCAGTGAACTTTCTTCACATTATCGCTACCACCCCACAAGAATCTTCTTATCAAGCCTTCTAACGTATTGATAACTCCCACTGGAGCCTTGAACATAGAAAAATAGTACCATGGGAGACTCTGTAAAACAGATTTAATAAGTGTTAGTCGACCACCAATCGAAAGAGTTTTCGACTTCCACCTCGATAGTCTAGTCTTAAACACCTTAACCACTGGCTCCCAGTTATTTATTCTAGACATATTGGCTCCCACCTGAATCCCCAAGTACATAAAAGGCAAAACACCCGGTCGGCATCCCAAACCAGTAGCCATAACCCCAACCTCTTCGTTACCTGCTCCCACCCCAAACAGAGTGGATTTTTTAATATTGATTCTAAGGCCAAAACACATGTGAAAATGCGGAGCATACGCCTAAGACACACAAAATTTTCCTCCGACCACTCTCCCATGACCATCGCGTCATCAGCGTATAGTAAATGTGAAATATTTGGACCATCTCTAGGAAGATCCACCCCCCTAAAAGCACCAATACTGCAAGCTTTCTTGATGATACCGGATAGAGCTTCCATGACCATAATGAATAAATACGGTGATATCGGATCACCTTGCCGAATACCCTTCCCACAGTCAAACTCAAAAGTCGGGGAACCGTTCACACAGCACTGACGACCGAGCCGACTTTAACACCCCTTCAATCCACCTACACCACTCCTCCGGAAAATTCATTTGCCTCATAACAGAAATTAAAAAAGCCCAATTGACATTATCATAGGCTTTTTCAAAGTCTATTTTAAACATAAATAGCTTCTTACCGCTCTTCTTTGCCCACGTTAAAATCTCACTAATCACCAAAGGGCTATCCAGAATATATCTACCCGCCACAAACGCTGATTGAGTCTCGTTTATTATACTATCCATAACCCCTTTCAATCTATTAGCCAACACCTTGGAGATAGCTTTACTAACCACCCCGATTAAATTTATAGGCCGGTATTCACCTAAACTAATCGGGTCCTTAACTTTCGGCACCAAAGTAATAAACGAAGAACCCACACCACGACTAATCTTACCAGTAGCCGCAAAGTGTCTCAAAATATCAACGAAATCATTCGAGAAGACCTCCCAGTATCTTTTTATGAATCTGAAATTAAAACCGTCCGGGCCCGGGGCTTTGTCACTGCCGCAATTAAAAACCGCCTCTTTAATTTCATTTTCCAGGAAAGGAGAAATCAAAAGAGTAGCCTGTTCCGAGTTGATCTTCTTCAAGCCAAAACAAGAGAGCTTTGGCCTATCATCCATATCTTCAACAAATCGACTTCTAAAGAACCTGAGCACTTCTTTTTTTATCTCCACTGGACTCGTCACCCACTCGCCAGACACCGAAAGCCCCATAATACTATTAGAAACTCTCCTGGCGTTAATCGACCCATGGAAAAACTTGGAGTTCTCGTCGCCGTCTTTCGCCCATAATACCCTCGATCGTTGTTTCACATCCTTCATATTACAATACTGGATTTGTTTAAGCCTCACATTCGCTTCCTGCATTATCCACATCTCCTCTTCACTAAGATCTCTTTCCTCCAATACTGTTTCCAACTCGGCAATCTCGGACTGAAGACATATCTGTTCCTCTTGTTCTTTCTTTTTAACCTCAACGATCCAAGACTTAATTCTATTTCGCAGAATTTTAAACTTCTGCAATAATATGATATCCGGCTCTCCAGTGACAACCACTTCGCACAAAGTTCTTTTCACCAAATCGTCAAGCCCATCTCGCATAAGCCACGAGTTAAAGAACTTGAAAGGCTTGGAACCAAAATTCCTAGACATCACTTTCAGAAGTAACGGAAAATGGTCCGAACCCTCCCGGTTTAAAACCCGATATTCAGCATTAGGCCACTCGTTGATAAACGACCAATCAATAAAAATGCGATCAATCCTACTCCCTTTATTCCCCACCAAATAAGTAAATTTTCGACCCTTCAAAGAAAACTCATTAAGACCGGCATCCTCTACAAAATCGTTAAACTCATTTGTTTAAGCGACATTAAAAGAAGAGTTCCGACGTTCTTCACTATCCCGCACACAATTGAAATCCCCTCCGACTATTCGGTATCCATCATCATCCGGAGCCAACGTCTTAATCTTGTCCCAAACCTGCCGTTTTTCCACCAGACGCTGGGGACAATAAACATTTGCTGCATACTTCCTACTTAAGGATTATTATTATTATTATTATTATTATTATTATTTAATGTTGGAATTAAGTCAATCCACAATTACACTTCTTATGGTCATATGTAATGGTTATGTAGGCTTGTCCTCAAGATGGACTCACTTGGAAAAGAAATACTTTTAACCGTTGGACCTGCAGCCATGGCATTAGCTGCTGATCCTATTGCTTCTTTAATCGACACCGCTTTTATTTGTCGTATAGGTATGCGTTCTTTAATTAACATCATTTTCTGCCATTTTAAACCTTTTAAATTATTTGTAAATTTAAATGTTTTCTGTATAGGCCCCGTGGAAATTGCGCTATATAGGCCCCTAAAAAAACATGGTAAAACCGGACCCGTTTCGTAACTACCATGTCTAATATTTATTTTGGAAATTGCGATGTATATGCACCTACAAATAACATGGTAAAACCCGACCCGTTTGGTAACTACCATGTCTAATATTATTTCTCTAAAATATTTGCAGGTTTCCATAGTAGTTACTTGGCAAGACCATCTTCTATGGAGTCTCACGGGTGGACATCCAAAGTCAAAGTGCACTTTCTTTATATTTTTTTTACATACATTGCTTAAAATTTGTTAAGGTTGTCAACTTTGTTAAACCTTTGGGAGATGTTTGTTAAGGCCTATTTGTATAATTTGTAAATTGTAACAAACAAATTTGCAAGTCGCGCAGCGCGCGAAGTTCCTTTTCTCTATCTCAAAACTTGCTTCGTATACATGATTATGGTGGTTTATCTGCACAACAGCGTTGAGAATGAAATTGATTAACATTGGCTTAATCAATCCTACCCAGCTCATGAGCAAGCATGTTTTACAACTTCATTCACAACACTCTTGCGCCGATAACCGACCACTGAATATTTGCAGGTCATCATCAGCAGGCAATTCCATTTCATCCAATTCAGCTTCGACTAATTTATGAGTTAAAAATATTCATTTTTAGGTCTGATGTAAAATAACTTGATTAGTGTTAAAATGTGTATAAAAGTCATCATTTAGGATATATAATAGGTTTGCCATGTTAACAAAACGCTTATAGTGCAAAACTATGTGTTAAAAGTTGCCAAAATGTGGTTTTTGAGGCACATAAAAGCTAGATTATGAGGCTGTTTTAGAACAGCAAATTTGGTCTTGTTTTGTGATTTATATGCAGATCCTAGAATGGGAATGAAGTTAATATAAGGTACATAGGTTGATATTTGGTATTGGGAACTTGCATGTGATGAAAGTGCTAGAAAAATGTCTTACTAGGCGGTAAGACGATGTATTTGGTATATGTGGATAAATTAGATAGATTATGTGAATCTATGTGATAGGTTTTACTATGTTAATATGTGTATGGACATATAGCTAAAATCTTTGTTAATGTGATTTGGAGAAAAACCTTTTCTGAGTCATGGATTGTTATATTGAACACACGAAATCTAAAGTTTGATCAAACATCTAATCACCAACGGGATAATTGGGTGGAATATAAATGGAACAAGGAACTGTTGATAACTGGATAAAGGAAGTTTGGTGAAATGCTTGATTTGACTTAGATTAATTGCTAAACAACCCTATAAATATTTAGGGCTAGTTGGTAAAAGAGTGTGCCACAGATTTGAAGACATTGTAATTGTTGCATTGAGGTGAGTTCATGGCCCCATTTCTTTTTAAATGTTTTTGTACGATTTACAAAGCGGGGATTAACATGCTTATATGATGCGATAGACTATAAATATAGAATATTTGATGCCCTTAGGTTTGTGTTACCGGTGGGTACGTTTTTATAGCGTGACACCAGTGTCAACTGGCAGGTAACCACTCACAATCCCAACACATCTTAATCATTAGCCTTGGCTAAGGCCGTTGTTTATGTTGTTGATCTATTGGGTTGACGCCCCCGTTTTCATGATTAACTGGGTTTGAAATCTGCTTGAAAAATGAACACAACCTCCAAAATGCTCCTCTCACAGAGAGGTCACCACGGGAACAAAGTTTATGGTTTGATTAAGAGCCTTAGGATACATCATACTTGTGGACTTTCGCGACTCTACTTGATTCTAATATAATACTAATCGATCATATGTTATTATTAAACTTGAAAGTTTATTATTTCTCATAAACCTGTGAACTCGCCAATATTGTTGATGTTTTTAAGCATGTTTTTCAGGTATGAATGGATGGAGCTTTTGGGAGAGTGGGTTTTAGCATACACTACGTTTGGACATGTTGAATGGGACCTTAAACTATGAAACTTATGTTTTTAACCAACTTTTATTTAAACAAATTGTAAAACACTACTTATGTTATTTCGCTTCATCTTGGCTATGACATATTTTTAAAACTTTCTTAGACCAAAAGCTTAAATATGTTGGGCTAGAGGGTGGTTGCAAGATGTCCATACGTATCCTCAAGTGATTTGCTAAACTTTATGGTAACAACTTCCATTACCTCACGATTTGCTTTCCGTTGTGCGCTGTCGGGTGCGACAGAAATTGGTATCAGAGCAGAGGTTATAGCAGATTAAAAAATCTTTGGTCTAAGCTATAACCACAAACTCTCTCCAAAAACTCTACTAAGTAATTCATGGACATGTTAGTATTATACCAAGTAGCTTACATGTGGCAGGGATCCAAACATGTACACGTGATTATATGCTGTGTGTAAGTATATGTAATTGTATACAGTTATGTGACAAGTAGGGGTTGATGATGCTACTAAGAAGACGTCTTCATAGTTCCCTTAAGGATTTTGTTTCCTCTGGACACGTTACCCATATTCTTGCCTTTGTATTTTTAGCTACGTTGGTACAAGAAAGGATGGCAGCCCAGGTGATGACGTGTAGCGGTATTTCCATGTATGAGCGAGTAGCCGAAGGACTACTCTATTGGTGCTTTGATGAGATTCGTTGTTGGAGATTTGTCATTGGACAATTGTTGTTGGAGAATTGTCGTTGGAGACTTGTCGTTGGACAATTGTTGTTGGAGGATTGTCGTTGGAGGATTGTCGTTGGAGATTTGTCGTTGGAGAATTGTTGTTGGACATTCGTCGTTAGAGATTCGTTGTTGGAGACTCATCGTGAAGGTGATACTGCGCAATTTGGAATGTAATCAGGAACGACATCAAGGATGGTAACGCACGACTAATGATATATACGTAATATATGTATATATATATATATATGATGTGTGTGTGTGTGTGGCTATGTGAATTTAATGAGTGCTTATGATATAACTAGTGATGGATGTTAATAGGTGATCTTGCGAGGTAAATTTTTGATAACATTAACGTCATGTTATTGCGAGCTTAAAGGCACAAGAAGGTCCTAAGAAGATCTATCATGTGGGTATATGCGTAAGGCAAAAGACTATTTGTGTATTTGTTTGATTATTATTTTTATTTGCGGACGGTGATAATCAATTTTCCCTTGTTCGTATTATTATGACTCCGGTTTTATTAAACGATTCTAAGATCTTGATGACCTCGTTTCTGAGCCTCCGAGGTTCTTGTAGAAGAACCTGGTTATATCTTTCGATTGTGTTTTACGCTTCTCTTCGTTAGTGATTGTGGCTTTCGACATACTATCATAAAGGCATGGAGTGGTTATCTAAGAATCGAGCGAGGTCGAATGTCATGAGAAATGGTCCGTATTCCAGTATTGGACAATGAGATTTTGGTCATACGCGGTGACTTAGAGAAAAGTCGTTAAAGATGGATAATGTAATGAAGCGCAAAAGCTCCTGCGGAAAGGATACTCGGCATTTATAGCCTGTATCGTTAACACTAAGGTTGGGGAAAAGGAATTTGAGGAAATTCCGGCACTTAGAGAATATCCCGAAGTTATCGAGAAGATTTGTCCGGTTGTCGCCTTCAAGGGAGTTGGAATTTCAACAGTGATCCCCACCTCACAATATTCATCCTGTATTAAGGTAGTGTATTGTTAGTTTCTTTACGGCTCTATTATTATTTTTTAATACATAGAAGGTGAACAGGTTCTTTTTGAATAGTGAAGTTAGGTTGTTTAAAAAGTATTTTTTTTTTTTGGGTTCTTTATTTGTTGATGATGATGATGATGAATGTGTGGATTCGTGTTGCGGTGATAGGAATCGATGATTCTATTTATAAAAAGAGAGTTCAGAATGGCAATAAAAATGGGAAAAGCGGGTCAATACAACTTGAACCGGTCCATTTTGACCCATTGCATAAGCCGCTCGACCTATGAATCTGGCCACCTTAAGTTATTTAGCTTCTTACCTTATATTTTGACATGTATGAGATTATTTTGGAACCGTGGTCCTAATTTTTTCCCAGCACTTTGTTGTTTAGCAACGGTGAGTGTCAAGAGCTTACTGACTCGCAAACAGTTGATTCGCATTGTTTTCCACAACCATTGAAAAAATCAGGACTTGCTCCAGTTGCTATTGTTTTTGTCTATAAAGGAATCCAATGACACCTTATTGACACACAACAAATTCGCCTATAGGTAAACTAATATTAAATTTCTGTGCATTTTATGTAGGTAGGTAGCGTCTGTGCATAATTTATGCATTAAATTTACAGCTTTGGGAGATTATCAACAATATTGATTTTATTTTATTTTGTGTGACAGCTGCGAGAAAACAAAGACCAAGTATGTTAAAAGAAAAATGAAGTTTTGGATTTTGTTACAAATCCATATCAGGCTATTGTCATAGCGAGGGGCTCATTCAGGCAAAAAGAAGAAACTACAAAGAAACAGGCAGAGATAGAGAAACTGATGAAGAAATGATGGAACTGAAACAAAAGAATGAAGAAGAAAGAACTTCAATCCAAGATCTTGAAATTTTGTTGATTAAAAAAAGAAGGCGCGCAAAAAAATGTCGCCGTTTAGCAGAAGCTCAATCGTCGTATAAGGGCATGCTTGAGAAGATGATGAGACGCTATTGTTTACTGAAATTTGTTGGACATTTGATTAGTTTTCCCAATGGTGCGGTCCATCGCTTATTCCGGGGTTTCGATTTCATCCCACCAAGAGGAAGCTGTTAGGTAAGAAAATTACTGTCAATGCAGCGATTGGCTTGAAGTTGTATGACTGCTTATAAACAATGAAATTAATAAAATAAAGATAATATATAATCATTACATTATAAGTAAAATAGGAAATTTAATTTATTAAAATGCGTAATATGGTAAATACATTTGAATACTTATTTCTCTGTCTTCAATATTGTCACACCCTCAAATTCCACCTGCGGAGTTCTACCGCGAGGCGTGTGACATACCAGGATCCTATCAACGGTCACAATAAACGACGTCTAAATGTAAAACATACGTAAACAAAAACCATGCATAAGATTTAAAAACCAACATTCACAGTGCGGAAGCATTTAAAGTTTACAAAAGTCATGCAGAAATAAAAAACACATAAGTTCAAAGTTCAACAATTCCAAAAACATGGCCATGGGACCCTAGACGCGAGACGACTCCTGTGCGACTCCGTGCGCCTATCAGACAGCTGCTACCTTAGCGACCTGAGAAAACATGCTAAAAGAGTCAACATATAATGCTGGTGAGTTCACAGATTTTATTTAAATGTGTAAAGTGTTCCTTCGAAAACCGTTACCATCACAGTTACTACTATGCTTGTGAGAACGCTAGCTAGCGCAGAAAAAGATACTCATACGGGTGAAACCATTGCTGACAAAGCCGTGTAGTGACCCTTAGTTTCCTATGGGCTACCGTCAACACCGGTAGACATTGTTTTGTTAGAGACAATAAGCGGCCCCGCCCCGGTCCAACCGACGAGTGGGTTTGTCAGTTCCAATAGCGCTATCCATATTTCCCCGCCATATACCCATTGTTTAGTGGTTTCTAAGGGACTTTTTGATGAACAGTATAGTACAAAAGTGAGCCATAGTATAACGTGATAATGAGTCATGAGTCATAAAGAGTTTAATAAGTCATAAGTCATAAAGAGTTTTTGAGACTAAAATAGGTCATAAGTCATAAAAGCGTTTTAAGCATGTTTCTCCCCCGGAAACAAAAACCGTAAAAATGTGGGGCCGTGAACTCACCTCAGGTTGCGATCCCGTTTAAGACTAAACCGTATGTGTGATATGAGTAAACCGTCTGTAAGATATGATAGCCCCAACTATTGGCGACCTATCATAAGATATGTGTCAAGGTAGACTAATAACCCTCGGGTTCATTAGTCCCTAAGTCCAGTCCATGACCATTATGTGTCCGAAAAAGCGTGTGTGTTGACCGACACGACCAGACTACGTATGACAAGACTCAACATCCCATTGGTGACCCGACATTCCACGTGTTCATCTCATACACAAACATACACAAAACATTCAACTTAGTACTATAACAATGCGTTAAAGTTCAACGATTCTAACACATAGGTCAAATAACGTACAAACAAGTCCAAACACGTGTTACTATGTTACTAGGCATGTCACGGGGTTCCTATCATGTTCTTAGGTGTCAAATCGGGTTTCGGGATGTTAAAATACACATTATAACAGCATTACACGTGATTAGGAACTTAGCATGCAATTAGGAAAGTCAACATGTGATTAGGGATGGTCAACAGGCAATTACAAGGGCTAATCGCCCCTTATTATATGTGATTAGGGCTAATCACATGCATTTCAGGCGATTATGGTCATACGGTATGCAATTCAGGGATTAACTAGTGATTAGGGTCACAATTGCATGAAATGAAGGCAATTAGGATCACAATTGCATGAAATGAAGGCAATTATGACCCTAATCGCCTATAGTACACACGAGTAGGCCTCAATTCAGGCGATTAGGCCCCTAATCGCCTATAGCATAGGCGATTAGGATTCCTA
>JAUTDX010002376.1:0-66774 GCA_030844895.1 Ambrosia x helenae | reverse complement strand
AAATAGGTCAACTATCAACATTTAAAACTACAAATATATATCAAACGGGTCAAATATTAACATTTAAACTACAAAGATATACCAAATGGGTCAACTATTAAGAAATAAACTAAATATATACTAAATGGGTCAAATATCATATTTACTAAACATATTTATACAAAATGGGTCAAATATCAACATTTAGCAAACATATATACACCAAATGGGTCAAATATCATATTTACCTATGTTAGTTGCGGTTAGGGCTGTTCACGAGCTGAGCCGGAACAGAGTGAAACCTCATGCTTGGCTCGTTTGCAAACCAAACCGAGCCGATCGGCTCGTTTATATCGATCCAGAAACTGAGCGAGCATTGTTTGAGCGCACATTTTTTCGAGCGAGCATCAAGCAAGCGTCCGAGCGGCGAGTGTTTTCGGACAACCATAAATTTGGGATGTTTCCTTTAATATTCTCGCAGCCTAGTGATGACTGAGGTTCGATCGTTCGATAATGAGGCTCTAGTTGAGGCCAGTGAGATAATGAGCATAATACAAATAACAATTGTCGCATTATGGCTTAGGTTGATAGCGGGAGATGATTGTTGGTGGACAACTAATGGGATAATGAAGTGAAGCATATTTTTCACGACTTAGGGTTTCACAATTAAACTTAGTGTTAAGTTTTCATTGGTTGACTGTGTCAATAACTATAAATATAATTGTATATATGTATATATTGAGCCACACCCAATAGAGTGGCATGTATAAAACTATAAATATAATTGTAATTAATGTGTGTATATATAATTATATGTATAATAAATTAATAAAAATTATATCGAGCCGACCGAGCCAAGCTGACCTTTTCTCGTGCTGGCTTGTTTACAATCCGAACCGAGCCGATCGGCTCGTTTACAACCGAGCGGTAAATCAAGCGAGCAATTCCAAGCGCAAGCGAGTGGCAAGCGATCGGTGTGCGTCCGAGCGTTTTGAACAGCCCTAGTTGCGGTTGCGTTGGTGTAAAATGTGGAAGGCTTTCTCTCGGACAAGGCATAGGCACAATCCCGCAAACATATCTGCGACGTCTGCCCAACAGTTCTTCAAATATACAAACCTTCAAACATCCCAAATAATATTAGTTTTAACCTACTTTAAATCCAACAAACAAGCACACAAACCATGAAAACTAAACACGCACATACACAAATATACACCAAACATGTCACACCCCGCTAAGGCGGAAACACGAGGATGCGACCTTGAAAGGTTTTCAAGCACAAGGTTCAAGCAAACACACAGATTTATTTAAATAAGCACAATCAAAGGATGGATATTGTCATAAATTTATTCAAACCATCATAAACATTGTCTGAAAAATAAGAAAGTGTCTGAAATTCATGAACTTGAAACTAAAATATCATGGGACTTGAGGTGAGTTTCACGACCCCTTTTTCACTGTTTTATGTTTTGGGGAAAAGCATGCATCGTTTACTTGTTTTTAGAATGAATTCCTACTAGACCGGTATACATGAGACGATATGTTTAGATTACTCACTAAAGCCCTCGTGTGATAGTTTACCGTAACCATTAGCTATGGATTTAGCCTAGAAACGCATGAATAGATTATTGGGTTGACACCCTCACTCTTGGTTAGTCGCTCTAACCCGGATACATACGACTTAAGAGTGCTTGCATTTCTTTTATGACGATGCATTACCTTTATTGTGCGATGTGCGAGGCACCACTCGTCAAGGTTTGGTTATGGGCTCATGAACGTTTATTGTCATTGCTCTTAGCTAGTCAATGACGGGTAATTCACAGATTTCATTAAACTTTACATTTTCAACTATTTCAAAACCTGTGAACTCACCAACTTTTGTTGACAAAGTTTTTATGCATGTTTTTCAGGTAACTAAGCTATGGATGGAACTTGGGATATGTTTGGGCATTCATTCACGACTATCACTTTTGATGTTTTCAAAACTTTTGATCCCGTGAAGGGCTTTAAACTATATTTTGTGATGGTTGTTGTCATTGAACATGTTTGGTACTTTTTACTATTAAACAAAATATGAATGTTTGCTCGAATCTTATGCTTGAAAACCTTTCGTGGTTGCATCCGTGTTTCCACCTAGGCGGGGTGTGACATTTACCATAGTAACGGATGTTTATAGTGCAAAACTATGCTATAAAAGTCGTCAAAATGTGATTATTAAGGCATATAACGAATAGGACTAATGATTAAATTAGAACAACAAATTGGTCTTGTTTTGTGATTATATATAGGTCCTAGAACTTAATTTAGTTTTAAGAGGTTCATAAGTTGATACGATGAATTCTGGAACTTGTTTAATATGAAAATTGCTAAAATAGGCCTTATTGTGCATTTCTAACGGTATATTAACTAGGATTAGTAATGTAATATGAATATTATGATGAATTTTATGCAAAATGAGTTCTTAGGAATATCGTCATAAAGCCTGACTGTCTATATGTGGTTTGTGTTTACAAGTTGTGGCTACATTCCATTAAGAACGGCCCTATATGAACAAGAGTCTTGGCGTAGTGGTTGTATAAGACTATGTGTTACCCGCATGTGTGTGACTACATTATAATGAGTTATGTGAATTTAACATGGAATGGTTTATTTGTGTAAATGTGGACCTAAGGAATGAGTGATTTATGTGATATATATGTATTCAGGACTAAAACTAAAACGGATACCAAAATCACCAATGGTTGATAGGGTAAGGGTTGATGGAAATTAATGTAATAAAAGTGTCAATTAAAAATTGTCTTTCTAACCTGCTTTGTTTGTACTTAGTTTTTATGGCGCAATAACCAACACATTTCGCATCTGCACAGAAACCGAACAATAAAATCCTGGACTCTAATTTCGTACTTAACATGTTGGTATTCAAAATAGTTATTCCTATCCCTGCCAAGTTCTTCACTCACCCACTCGTCACCGCCAGCTACCAACCATAAGGCAATTCCAATATTAAGGTCATGTAACATCAACGATTAATAGTTGTAGTTCGTGTTCTGGATCTATGGTTCCTCGATCACAAAATTTGTTTTTGGTCTTCGACACCACATATATGCTTGATGACAAAAGGATAAGATTCCAGATATGCATGAATCACAACCGATATACCACCCACTATGCCTTTTAGTTCCATACTACTTCCACACACATAGCCTCAAACACCAATATAAGATAAAGATTGCTTTTCGTAAGGTGCCTAGACACCACACTACCCTTAAACCCCAATGTTAAAAGCTTTAATTAATCTATACTATATTATAAAGCATGAATTTAAATTGATAAATGAATTGTTTGATAAATTGATAAATACAATTAAATTGCTTTGAACTATATAATATTAAAAAATTTTAATCTTCATATTCTAATTAATAGCAATTAAAAATAAGAAATTGAAAGGATGCAACTTCTTATATAATTAAATGATTTGTTAATTACTAGAGGAAAACTAAAGAGATAGCAAACTCTTATAATGAAAACAATAAACTCTTATAAATGAAATTTCTTTTTTCATAACAATAATGGTTAGATAGAATGTGTATGTAAAAATTAGAGCAACCAAGCATGATGCTTTCCGTTTGAATACATTGAAATATGTGAACATGTTTCGGCAAGCAAGGTTACTCAAGTGTTGTATGTTTTGTCTCTACTTTGGTTATGTTTGTATGTATTTTCGGATTTTGGTTTTAAAAAGATTACTTTTTTTTGTTCATACAAGACATTCTTGTATACTCTTGTTCTGATTTGATGATCTTGTAGGAGCTTCAACTTTTAAAAACGTATGTATGTATTGTGATATATATCTTTTGACATCACTTTCATTTTAACGTTAAACATAAATTTTGTTGTGAACTGGCAACATAATAATTGAAAATACAAATAACCTTCATAAAACACTTAGATATAGGAAACATGCGCCAAACTTCGATTGTTATTTTCAAAAAAGTTGTCTCTATATAATTGTTATGGGACCCAATGCCAATTAAAAAGTGTGGTGGCCCCTTTAAAAATTCTCTTCTATGTTAAAACAAAGAACTTAAACAGTGTATTTGTTTTAATATATATATTGGCCACAAACTTTTAGATTAACTTTATTTTTATCACTAACTTTTAGGTTAACTTTATTTTATTTCAATTTGACTACCAAACTTAGACCATTAAACTTTTAGTTTTTTAGGATTTAAAAACTTTGGCCACTAACTTTTAGCTTAACTTTATTTTCTTTCAATTTGACCACCAAACTTTTAGCTTTTGGGATTTCAAACTTTGACCACCAAGCTTTTAGCTTTTAGGATTTCAAACTTTGACCACTCAATTTTTTAAAACTTGCATTGCACTTTGGCCAACATTTTAGCTTTTAGGATTTCAAACTTTGACCACCAAACTTTTGGCTTTTAGCCGCGAGTATTTTTTTAAGCCCACGCAAGAATAACAGTCCTTAATATATTTTTTTTTGTCCACGAAACCCTCCACGCAACAGGAGCTCCCCCAGTGACACGCGATCTTTAACGTCCGCCAAACACTCAACGCAACAGGAGTTTCCGCCGCGTTTCACACAACAGCCGCACCCGCAGCGAAGCGCGGACAACTAATACGTAGTTCCAAACTATATCACTGTTATTGCTTCAATATTGTTGACATGTCATTCATGTCTAGTCCAGCTACCTTCAAAATTAAGTAATTCTACTTGAGATTTTTTATTTGATAAACAAATGTATTATATTATCTTGGATTTTGATTATATTTCTTTTGGTTATAGATAAGTGAAAGAATAACATATACTATATACTATAAAAGGGTATATTTGTCCGTTTAAAGCAAAGTTAAGATGCCTATAGGGATATTTTGGTAATTTAAGTTATCATTTTATTTACAAAGTAAAAATTTGATCCCCATTTTAACCCTCACCACCCTTCTCCTTGTCACTCCCATTGAAGCCTGAAATGTAACTATTATTATTGCCATTGTCCCTTCACCTTCGGAATCTTGACCATGACCCTAATCTCTGCCATCCATTTCTCTAAACGGTAACTTTGGTTACTCAATTGAATTTATTATCTTCATTCTTTACTGTTTGTTGTCAAAATATGCCACAAGGTTAATCCTCTAAAGCTTTCTACATGTGTGTTTGTTAGTGTTTAATTAATAACATGGGTGTTTGATTGATCAAGGTGGGTAGTTATAAAGCATGAGACAAGGATTTCAACCAAATTTAAGTAATTACAACATTTTTTTGCTTATTGTACAACAAGTTAATGAAATTGGTAAGGGGCAATAGGGTATTTCTACATAAGTATTAAATTGATAAATGAATTGTTTGATAAATTGATAAATACAATTAAATTGCTTTGAACTATATAAAAGTAAAATTTTTAATCTTCATATTCTAACATGATAGCAATTAAAAAGAAGAAATTGAAAGAATGCAACTTCTTATATAATTAAATGATTTGTTAATTACTAGAGGAAAACTAAAGAGACAACAAACTCTTATAAATGAAAACAATAAACTCTTATAAATGAAATTTTTTTCATAACAATAATGGTTAGATAGAATGTGTATGTAAAAAGAGAGCAACCAAGCATGATGCTTTCCGTTTGAATACATTGAAATATGTGAACGTGTTTCGACAAGCAAGGTTACTCAAGTGTTGTATGTTTTGTCTCTACTTTGGTTATGTTTGTATGTATTTTTGGATTTTGGTTTTAAAAAGATTACTTTTTTTTGCTCATACAAGGCATCATAGTTTATTCTTGTTCTGATTTGATGATCTTGTAGGAGCTTCAACTTTTAAAAACTTATGTATGTATGTAAAAAAAAAAGGGTATGTGGAGGAGACCCTCTGGCCCCTGGTATCCATATTGGATACCGATCATCCCACCCCACAAGGGTTATGATCCGGCAAAATACCTCAAAGTGCTGCCCACAAGATTCGAACTTGTCTCCTCTCATGCCCAACACTTATCATTGGTAGTGGGTACCACTAGGCTATAAGCCCATTGGTTATGTATGTATGTATGTATGTATGTATGTATGTATGTATGTATGTATGTATGTATGTATGTATGTATGTATGTATGTATGTATGTATGTATGTATGTATGTATGTATTGTGGTATATATCTTTGACATCACTTTCATTTCCCTTCAGTTTGACAAACACCTATTTTGCCTTGCCATGATAACCTCGTGAAATTAATAAAAGATTTAGATTAACTATATCATCTAATCATGTATAGATAATTATATCATAGTTGTGACACCCGACAAATTCGGGTTAACTTTCTACAAACATTTATAACTTACTTTAGTTAAATTATATATTTAGTTTAATTCGGATGAATTAAATTGGTTGAATATATGCGAAACAACAAAGCAGATAATCTGGTGAATTATCTGGACATACATACGGATAACTGACCTGATCGTTTGGTGACATAACCAAACAAATAATTGTAGAATAACTCGTTTGGTATTATTTGCAATTATGTGACCATGTGAATTTGTTTGTGAACATATGCACAATTTTGTGTGTTTAAGTGAAACGCGTTACCGAGTCGTAACCAATACTAACGGATAGAGAAACGTAAATAAGTTATAATTATAAAATATTTGGGTTAAATATTTTATATATTAATTAGTATCTACTATATATATACGTATATATGTGTATATATATTAATTGCTAATTTAGTCCCTGAGGTTTGTCAAAATTGCCACTTTCATCCAAATTTGTTTTTGTCATTTTAGTCCATGTGGTTTCATTTTTTTGTCATTTTAGTCCCTGTGGACTAACAAGATTCGAATGAAAGTGACAATTTTTGACAAACCTCAGGGACTAAAATGACAAAAAAATGAAACCACATGGACTAAATTGACAAAAAATAAAATATTTGGATGAAAGTAACAATTTTTGACAAACCTCGGAGACTAAATTGGCAATTTTCATTTTTCATTCATAAACACAAAAACGCGACTAATTACATCAAGATAGCGGGCAGGCGGGCAACAAGCTGCGCCGCCACCCCTTTCTGGATAGCAAACCCTAACTTACTAAAAACGAACTCATGTCCCCCGGAGTCGAGACACTGCTATGAATAAACCGTTGGACTCTAGTCAAGAAACGGATGGCTTCCGGCGCCAGAGAGCCAAAGGTATCAAATGCCAGAGGAAAAAACATGTTATTGGCAATTAACTCTATTAAAAATATAATGTTTTGATATCTTGTGTTGACCATGCCTCACAATCAAAAGGAACAAATCGTTGAAGTAAAAAAAAGGATTGTGTTGGTTCAAAATGCCATGTGCTAAACGACAAAAAAAAATATATATAAAGAGTATGAGGGGACGCAGCAATAGCAAGGCCAGCAGCCTTGGGCTGCTCACGAGATCAGCCAGTTTTTGGCCCAAAGCGCCTTCACAGGCCCATTTCGTCAGATTCCTTTTAAAATAGCGATTTTAATCAAATTTTAATATTATAATTCAACCCTAATCAGCTCTCACCTCCTAATTACGAAAATTAAACCCCTACCCTCTGCCCCTAATCATATTCTAAAGATCCTAGGAGCTTAAGGTGGTTTGGGATCAAAGAGAGTGAAGAACTAAGGTGTGTAACCAACCTTTAATGATTTTTATACTTGTTTTAATTATTTTTATTAAGTTTTGTCCAAACCCAAAAATATTCAAATCTGATTAAAATTATTTTTATCAACTAATAATGATTAAAAGATGATTATTATATGTTTGTATTGGGTTTTGATGAGGAATTATATATATAAAAGTATAGGGTGCATGTTATAGCCAAAACTTTGATTTGTGTAAATCCTAGATCTTAGAACCATGATGTTGGAACTTGCATGGTGTATTATTATGATGATGTTTTAATTATCTAAGATGGATAACATGTGTTAGATGATGATGATTTGACATGATTTGAATTATTGTTCTTAACCTGCCCAAAAAGGAAACATTCTTGATTTTTAGATTTTGAAATTGATATCAAAGCACGTTATGGAATATGTAATGTTAGGATATGCTTAAGGATGATTAGCTAAGTATGTTAGAACACTCGTTTCAGTGAAATCAAACTAGAATCACTTACTTGCTAAAAATGGAAAGTTTTTGCATGTTACATGTTCTTCGAGTTCATAACTTATTAGGTTTGGAAAGATTTCATGGGATACAAGTTGTAGGATGCATGGAATGTGTTATATGACTTGATGGGAATCATGACATGATAGTAGTAGGATGTATGTGCGAACTTGAAATTGTGAGCATAGGTTACATGTGACACATTACGTGACAATTCACATGGTAGATGCTAAGAATTGCATGCACTGTGTATGTAATGTAATTCTAGGTCTATGTGGATTAATCAAACATGAAACATTAATAGGTCACCAACGGGTCAGCGGATCAAACGTGGTCAAACTTAGTCAAACACTTTTGTAAAACACAAACTAAGGCATTGATCGGATTCAATGGATTAGCTGGACAAACACAAACATTGGACAAACACAAACATTGGACAAACACTTATAGGTTGTTGTATGATAGGTCTCCAGTAGTGGGATATCTATTTTACAAAACACTTGGTTTTACTTTAACACGCAAAGCTAAGGTGAGTTTCACGGCCCCTTTTACTGTTTTCCTGTTGGGGGAGAAACATGCTACACAAACACACGAACATTGTAGATCACATGTACTATTATATCACTTGTTCACTGTAGCGTAACTTTCATTCTTAAGTCCTTAAATTGTAAACATATTATGTGTAACATAGCGAGGAGATGTGAATAGATCTATTGGGTCTGACAAGCCCCACCTGTGTCAACTAGAGGTTGAGCAGGTGCATATTGTCCTAAACAGTTGCCACCGTTGAATGAGCGGTGGCGGAAGGCAACCAACTACCAACAGTCAGCAATGGTTTATGTACGCTTAATAACTTGTTAATGTCTAGCTAGCATTGGATATAATTAGTAAATGGATGTGAGTCTATACGGACAAACAGACAAATGGATTTTCTTACATTAAAACCCGTGAACTCACCGACTTAAGTGTTGACAAATTTTTACATGTTTTCTCAGGTGTCTAAGATAGCAACAGCTAGGATGCACGTGGAATCACACTTGCATACAAACACCATCAATTAGTTTTCTAACATTTCAATTGTATATTGGTTTTGGTAAACTCGCGACTGTATTGCCAGATGTTTTATATTTTGCTTCCGCTAAACTTTTAAAACTCGGACTGTCTGGTTTATTCACGTATGATTTTGAAAGCATATAGAGGTCGTTCATTCGACCGTTGACTGGATCCTGGTATGTCACGCGCCTCGCGGTAATGGTTTTTATAAAAGCACAAAACTTTACTTTGCAGGGTGTTGAAATGAAATCGATGTTGATAATGGTTTTTATATAATGTAGGGTTAGAACTCATGAATAAAGTAAATATACAAATGATTGGTTAATATAAAAGCACAAAACTTTACTTTCTATAAGAAAAAAGGATTTGGTAACAGACTAACGGTACAATTAGTAAATGTATCGAGTAAATTTGAAAACATTTTGTGATAAGAAACTTATGGATTGCTATCTAAGGAGGTATCCATTAAGACACGACCTACAATTTAAGTTTCAAGTAAGATAATTGATGTAGTATTATACGCTTTTATTTTTATTACAAAATAGTTGAGTATGTGATTATGAGGTGAATCATATATATCAAGCATTGTAGCTTGATGCACTTGTTGTAGCTTTATTTTAAATAGAGCAATTCAACTAATAATAATGATTTTTAAGACTTTGTTATTTATGATAAACACAGTTAGATATGTAATTTTTGTTAGCTCTCTCTTTATGCATGAACTTATTAAAGTTATATTTTTTATAACTAACTAGGTTAGAATCTCTAGTTTTATAACTAACTAGGTTAGAGTCCAATATATTATAATTAACGTGGTTTTCGTTATAAAATTGAACTGAACCATAGCATCATGTACACACCACTAAAATCAGTGGCATAAGTGTTATATTTCCCGCCGCATCGCGCGAGCAACCCACTAGTATTTTCTAACATATCTTGTTGTCCCACTTTTAATATTTTCCAACTTGCACTATATAACACATGTATTATATTGGCTAGTTAACATATACTTTTCTTTCAAATATGTATAGTACATTTTTATTAATCTATATCTATATATCTAATATCTATAACTTATAATAAAATAATCGAACTTTGATGATGTGGCATTCAATGGAGGCCTCAACCCCTCCTTGAATGTGCCACGTGGCATCATGTAGGATTTTTTAATTTTTGAGTTTTTTTAATAAATCTATATATATTATAATTATTTTAGGAAAAGATAAGAATTTAAAAACAAAATTAAATTTTCTCTATAATGTTTCCTCCCATAACTTTTAAACGTTAATATCTTTTATATACGAGATTTTTTTAAGAAAAAAATTACACCAAATTAACGAGCGTTTTATTATCTTTCCAACGAGTACCATAGTGCTATATAAAAAACGGAGAAAAAAAAACAACTATTTTTATAATTATTTTAGGAAAAGATAAGAATTTAAAAACAAAATTAAATTTTCTCTCTAATGTTTCCTCTCATAACTTTTAAACGTTAATATCTTTTATATATGAGATTTTTTAAAGAAAAAAATTACACCAAATTAACGAGCGTTTTATTATCTTTCCAACGAGTACCATAGTGCTATATAAAAACGGAGAAAAAAAAACAACTATTTTTGTGGGGTTTTGTTTTCAAATATATTTTACTCTACTAATAAATCACAAAAGATAAACATAACTTCATAGGCAGAGATTCCTTTTTTTTATATGTGAATATGATAACTTATGGCAGAAATTTGTTTAAAATAAATATTATTATTATTATTATTCATTAATCATGTATTGGCAAATCATTAATTATGTTGTCATATTAGATATTTTATTATATATATATACATATATATATATATATATATCTATACATATAATAAACCAAAGCCATTTTAATGACATGGTATTCAAAGAGGCATTCTCCTCCTTGAGTGTGCCATGTGTCATCCCATGTGGCATTGAGATATTTTAGGAAAAAAATATTTAAAAACAAATTAGATTTTTCTCTCTTATGTTTCCTCCCATAATTTTTAAACGTTAATATCTTCTATATGCAAGATTTTTTAAAGAAAAAAATTACACCAAATTAACGAGCGTTTTATTATCTTTCCAACGAGTACCATAGTGCTATATACAAAACGGAGAAAAAAAAACGACTATTTTTTGTTAGGTTTTGTTCAAACAGGAAAAAAAACACAAAGTGTTCAGGTAAATCATTAATCATGTATAGGCAAGTCACTAATTATGTTCAAATAAGTAAATATGAATTCTATTTTCAACATGCGTTAGCATTGGAGTTATACATTGTTTTAGGTTAGATATTAATATTAGAGTTAATACATTGTTTAAGGTTAGCCATTAACATTGGAGATATATTTTTAATTGTTTTAGGTTAGCTGCTACCCGAAGCTTTCATGCATGTAACTGTAAAGTGCATCATTCTATTTCATATGTAAAATTAATATGTCATATTAGATTTTTCAACCCCGGGACGTTCCCGGGGTATAATCTAGTATATATATATTGCAAAGCTAATAATCCTACATGTCATAATATTATTCAATCTCTCATTTGAGAGATGCCACATAGGATGTGATGTGGCAACTCTAGACCAATTAAAAAAAAGAATAAATATGATTTAACCTAATCTATTTATTAAATACCTAATCTACTAAATCTAAATATTAAACCTTTATTATTTTCTATCTCATGTTTCCTCCCATAACTTTTAAACGTTAATATCTTTTATATACGAGATTTTTTAAAGAAAAAAATTACACCAAATTAACAAGCGTTTTATTATCTTTCCAACGAGTACCATAGTGCTATATAAAAAATGGAGAAAAAAACGACTATTTTTTGTAACCCGACAGGTATTGTGTCAGGTTTAGGATTAGTTTAAAAAAAATTGTGGGTTTGGGTCGGGCCTGGGATTAGGTGATACCCGACCCAATTACCCGAAACCACATACCCAAATACCCGAACTATATAACCGATCATATACCCATGAATTTTTTAACGCATCACATAATCCTTAGACTAATGCGTTCGATATTTCAATAAATAACTTTTTTTGCACAGAGATTCTTTATATATATATATATATATTTGAATATGATAACTTATGGCAGAGATTTGTTTAAAATAAATAATAATAATAATATTCATTAATCATATATTGGCAAGTCATTAATTATGTTGTTACATTAGATATTTTATTATGTCATATTAGATATTTCAACCCGGGACGCTCCCGGGATAAAAACTAGTATTTTTATAAATCATGACTTACGAACCAAATCACGGCTTGCTATACAGAATTCGAGTCACGTGTCAACAACTATAGATGTAAGCAACAACATCTGAAGATAACTACAAAAGTAGTGAAAGAAAAATGCAATTTTGTAACGTATGCATATATACGAAACTTGCCATCAATTTACACAAAAAAGGATGACCAAAAGCTCCAGAATCCATATTATTACATGTATACACTTAAAAGCCAATTCCACATGTTAGCCATAAAAAATGAGAGAATCGTTAGGAATCATGAAAAGAACTTACAGTCCCTAAAACAATTGTTCACAAAAGAATATTATAGGTGAACTTAAACATACTGGATAAGAACCAGGTTTAAAAGAGAAAAAAACAAATTAATTAAACATATTTAACTATATATAAAAAATAACAACTAGTAATATAGCCCCGCGCTTCGCTGCGGGAACATGGTTTTAAACAAACATAGACACATAAGATTTCCCACATGATTTAAAATACAAAGTTGTTGGGATTGGCACCAACTACAAATGACATAGCATTCGATATTGTGGCCTAAGTACCCTCGCGTGAATTACACATTTGATTCGTTAAGGATCCTGTATACATGTTTCCCAATTCGTTTATTCTGAAACTCCTCTTTCAAGTCCTTGAGCCTCCTACAATCTTAACATGCCATACATTCATTTCGCGCTTACAACCGTGCAAGTTTAGTAGTGGTTGATGGATGGTAGACGCATTTGATTTGCCACCTAAGAATATTCGTAACCATTCCTATTATTTGCAAGTATATACAAAAATTTAAAAGCATAAGAATTTCTTATACCAGAGCTAACAAAATAACTTAAAAAAATACATATAGAATATTAAAGGCGGAAAAATACATGGATTCGGTAATGGGTCAAAATGGATACTTCTAAATATTAAAGGTACAATCGTAAAGGTTATCCACATTACTTTGGGGGTCAAATAACATTTTGGATGATGAATTTCGTAAGCTGCATGTTAAGGCAAGCAAAAGGAACTGTAAATAAAAGAATGCTAATAAAAAGTATTAACTCCGGCTGAACAAAAGAGCAGATCTCATATGGAAATATGGCCATTTTGTTGATACTATAATACATTCAAGATACGTACCTTGATTGCACTTTCGTCAACTTTTGAAACCTTGATACATGAATCACCATAAAAGGGGTCCATAATTGTACTCCAAATATAAGACAATCCATTCGCCCTGAACCGTAAATAGATCACACGGTAAACATTTTCGGTGATCAAATTTAAATTATATCTTAAAATACATTTACTTTTCAGGTTTTAATATTGTCTAATACAACCAGTTAGCTAAATCAAATTACTTAGTAGTAGTACATTGAAAGTGTAGCAACCTAATAACTTATCTCTTGCTGGAGTTGCACATTTTACAATAGAAGAATAGGCAATATTATTAGTCGATTAAGAAATAGATTAGCATCATGCCACACAACATATGTAGTCTAATTAACACCTTGAATAATTACTTGCTTAAGATACATGAAGATTGCAATCATATAATAATTGAATCTGATTAGAAACCCTTATAATTAGACCACTACACAGGTCGTTTTGGCATATAAAACACTTTTATCTAAAGACCTTAAATATATTTCATGTTTCCCACATACCTATAAGATATGTTGGTGATCAAATTGGAATTGTTACCCAAGTTGTGTACTTCAGTTGGTTAATACCTGTATACCTCTTCAGCTTTCAGCGCTGTAAATCCAAAATAGTGAAGAAGTCTGCATAAGAACAATTAACCTCAATAACAAAAATGTGTTTTACGTATAATTTTTATTGCTCTGTATATCGTTCCATATAGAATGAACGCTTGTAGTAGTAGTAGTACAAAGGGACATTTGAAGTTAAAGTTGAACATGAATCGGTGTAAGTCTAGCAAACAGGTCATGTTGGGCAACGTGTGAAAACCGGTTATGATCAAATTTTGTATAGGTCAAAATGAGTCATTTTAAAAGTATTAATTTGGCTATGGTCAAAACTTAAAACACATGTTGACCAAAACGGGTCCTAGTTGACTGGTCGTTTTACAAAAATTGTATAAAATGAGTTTATTTCTATAATTAGTTTTATGGCGGCTAATGGAAATGGTGCACGACGGAGGTGCTAGCCCTGGGACCTATTGTAGATTAGCAAGTTTCATTAGGGTGACTAATTTTGGCCCATCATATGATTAAGTACCTAAATCTCTTGAAAATTAGATCAGCTGGTGTAATCAAATTCAAGATTGAATTGTGACGGTAAAATTTTGATCAACTGACCTGCATCAGATGCTAGATGGAGAGCAACCATGTGATATCCCATTCCATCCCCATACTGTACAAAGCAAATTCTTGTTTCCTCTTGATTGGCACTTTCTCATGAAAAGTTTAGCCATGACAAAACCCCATTGTGTTTTCATCTTTATAAGCTTGTGTAATAATATAAACTACAAATCTACCCCAATTCATGCTAACATGACCCGTTCCTTCTAGCTGTCACCACTATCTGACACCCTCAAATTTTGAATTGAGATCACTACCACCCTCTCCCAACGACTGTTGCCTCTGTGTAAGCCACCACGACCATCGTTATATCCACCTTGTTGGTTCGTTCTGTGAGGGATTAGGGTTTTGGTTTTGTTTTGTTTGGTTTGGTTTGATTTGCCAGTAAGTTGGAGACAACCACAAATCATCGCCGTAGACGGGTTCGTAATGGAACCCTAGACCCCAAAACACTGATTACACTAAGATCAGTCTCCACCTACTTTGACTGGTATCTTTTTATCCGGGATGAATTCGTCTTCTAACTTGTTCTTCAAGCTTATTCGCGTGGAGTTTGTAGGTTGTTCAAGTTTCTGGCTCTTGTGTTCTTATCTATGAAAGGTAGATGAGAGAGAGGGAGGGGAAGTCTGGGATTGGTTTTGGTGGAAGAGTATGCAAAAAAGGGTTGTACTTGAGAAAACAAACGCTAAAATCGGTTGTACAATTTGCAATAGTAACTTTACACTCACATTCTAGATTTACTAATTATATATATAATAATAATATGAATAAAAGCATCAAGACCGTCTCCTGAAAATTGAACAATCTGGTATGCAAAACCATTAGACAATAAACCATTCAACAATATTTACACATATTACATTCATTTTATTATTCCAAGGTGAATCGTGTATTCATTTTCAGGAACCCCCAAAAAATTAAACCTAACATAAAAACATTCAATAACTGAAAAAAACATGCAATGGTGAAATATAATGTTTTTATAATTTTGAACCTTGAAAACCTGCTTAAGGAAGTATGATTTAGAATAGTTAGGGCTCCAATCAGTCTTTAAATGTAAACCATAAAACCAATAAGAACACATATCGAAAAACGTATACTCGATAAGCGATTCATATACCTAAGCACGGGAAAAAGATTTGAGATGGGTTGATACCTAGTTGTCTGACCTTAGCGATGAGATGGAAGGTAAGAAAATGATGAATTAGGACTAAAAAAAAGATAAAGAGTATATTGATTCAAAGACTACCTAATCAAGTAAAACCACAAAGAAACATAAACGGATTACATAAGTAGTCAAAATAAAGAAACAAAGATTATTAATAATCAACATCCATAATAACTTCAACCAAAATCAACGAAGAAGATATGGAATTAGTACCTTGCGGCCATGGAGAAAAACGATCGGAATAGAAACATAGCCACTGACAACTCTTGGAATTCTCATATTGATACCCAATCAATTAAGACTTCCTCAAAGTTTTCATCGGATTCGGAACCAGAATAAATCCTAATTTGATGATTGACGAAAGAAAGGAGGGTGGTCGGTGAGAGATAAGAGAGAATGAGGGATTAGGATTAGGACGAATGAGGAGGAAGAAGCTTTAGGGGCGGCGATTTTTGGAAAAAAAAAAGAAAAAATGGTTTTTATATGCTAGGTATGGGATGTAAGATGGAGCTTCATATTTGAGTTGGAGCCTAGGTGGACATTCTAAGAAGCATCCATTCAACTCAAGTCTATTATTTTATTGTATAGATAAATAGATAGATAGGTTAATTTATTTATTATTTATAAAACTTCTTTATAAGGGTGGGAGGGGTGCTACCCCTAAATTTTTTCAACTTTACTGATTTTAACCAATCTTGTATTGTCAAATCACTTCACTGAAACACTTTTTTTTAAGGCAACACTCCACTGATTCTTTAATTTATTTTCATTTAAATATCTAAACTTTTTTTTTTAAATTTCACACGGTTTAAAACTATTAAACCAGTTAATATTAATTTACTTTCACACTATTACAACCGTCCCACCACCAAACGGTCAGTGAAATTGAATTGTGAATTATTGGAAACCGACAAATGATTTGAATTCATGAAAGCGTCCCACCAAACGGTCAATAAAATTGAATAACATTGAACCGCTCCAAACTTTTGTATTTTTAAACACACCAAACCGTGGGGGTTAAAACTTACACTTTACCACGGTATAAACAAACAAACACCCACAAAGATGACTCGATATCGTGTGTCACTTAACGGCACCGCTCGATTCTACTGCCTAAGATGGTTGGACCGAGGAAGAAAATATAGTGTTGGTGGTGTGCTACAAAGACGCCACAAACGACCCGGTTCTACAACAACACCAACGCTTGAGGGCCTCGGGCTCAGGTTCGCACCCGGAAGGGTTCTGGGACTGCGTGTTGGCCGACTTCAACCAGCATGTCGGCATCAACGACCGAACAATCGAGAGCCTACAACGGAAATGGACCGATCTCAATATAAAGTGTGATCGGTGGACCACCTTGTACGAGCGCACGTTGAAGGAGGATCCGGACCTAGATCAGGAGTTGACTATTGAGTTCACTAATGTGGACTATAAGGCTCGATACGACAACATTTTCGGCCATGTCGAGGCATGACAATTGTTGCGCCAACCGTAAGTTTATTTTTGTTTGTTTTAATGTATTTTAATTTTATGTTTAATATTTATGTTTTTATATTCTTCTTTATGTTTGTTTATTTAATTAGGTTTTAATGTATTTTCATGCTTTAATTAAACTAGTATCTTACCCCGCGCTACGCGGCAGGACGTATCCAAACCACCGTTCCCCAACAAAAATATTCAAACCCAACCTAAAAAAACGCGCTCTCACGCCTTGATAAGCCTATAACCACTACACACCATCGTCATTCGACCAGCTTAAACCGCCGCCGCACCGTAAGACCCTAAGAATACATATAGCATAAACAATCAACATCAATAATATAACCACCACGCCTGTTGTCTCCTCTATCAACTACCCTCATGGAATTCGACGGAGTTTTATACGAAACCCTACCCCCTCTATCAACCACCGTCTCCGTCTCTTCCGATGAACCGGAGCCTTACATCGTGATACGTAATCATATACCTACTGTAACCAATTCTACGACCTTGCCGGAAACTTCTGGTCCTGAGTTCTTCCCTCTTGACGACGATTGTGGGGGTGTGTGGTTCACGTACTGGAGTAGCTTCGTTAGTCGTTTTGAGGGTGGTTGATTTTAATGGAAGAGATCAGAAGAAAGAGATTGGGAGATGGGGAAAAGTGTTAGACAAGATAACTGGCAAAGAAGAAAAGCTCACTGTAAACAAAAGTAGTCATAAAATCCGTGATATTAACGATATTGCCATCGAGTTTGCAATAGTGTTTTTTGTGTGTATAATCAACACTACTAAATGTAGTATATATATAATTTAAACAATATTAAAACAAATGGCTAAAATAACAAAACAACATTAAAACAAACGGTTAAAATAATAAAACAATATTAAAACCCATGGTTACCGTCCGTTAAATAGAACCAGAGAACGGTTAACGGGACCACTACCAGCATAGGTGACGGCGGGACACCGTGCTGGTAGTGAGGTACCCGTAACCAGTTCTAATGGCGCCCTATCCTCTAAGTTTCGTTGGGCATCGAAAAGTTGACGATAATACCCCTACCCACCCAATATATTCTCAATCGTATCCTATCCTATTCCTATACACTTTCATATACAAACAACCCTAATCCAATCGAAACACGCTTTAAAAAACACTCCTCAGCCGCCATTTCCATAAACCCTAACTCCGTCACCGGAAAAATAAAAATCAATGGCCGACTCGTCGGAAAATGTCGTCATCGACACCTCTGCTCCGGCCGAGGCAGAAACCTTAAGCAAAAAGTAAGTTTTTTTTTTTAATTTTTTTATTCCGTTTTATGTTATTCAAAAGAGGTTTCTAATTGGTTGTATTGACATTTTTAATTAAAAAATATTATTATTATTATTTTTTTTTACATTTTTGTTTGGTTATGATGAAGTGCTCGTAAGAAGGAGCTGAAGAACAAGCAGAAGGAGGAAGAGAGGCGGCGTAAGGAAGAGGAGAAGGAGAAAAAGGTGACTTATGTTTGTTTGAGTTAATTTGAATTATTGATTGTGTAATGAATATTGAATACTAGAGAAAAAGGTGAATTAAAGGTTGTTTGAATTTGAAATTATGTGTAGGTGTTGTTTATGTTAGTTTTATGAGGCGTGTGTTGCAATTCGCAGTACTGCGTTATCGTTTGAGTAGAGTAAATTTGAATTATCGATAGTGTGAATGCTGAATTCTTGGAACTGATTAAGTTATTGGAAGCGTTTGAAATTGTGGAAATAAGGATTGCTGGAATTTGAAATGACAGAAGTTAGAAGATAGGCTAATAGCTTGATATTGTGGATGCTAGATTAATCTTATAGCTTTGAGTGCAAACGAGCCGAGCCGAGTGAGATCGATTGACTTATAGAGCTCGGCTCGTTGGCAATTTCTCGAGCTCGGCTCGGGCTAGGCTCGTTTATTATAAATTAGTTAATGCATTAAATAAAAATAATATAAATAATAGTTCGTTTAGGCTCGTGAGCTCGATAAGTGAAGCGTGAACTCGGGGCTCGTTTACTGAACAACTTTAAATGAGTGGTATTATTAAATATTAAAAAAACTAATATTACACTAGGAAGATGGTGAATCAAACTTGAAAAAATGCAGTGTGCAATTGCGTATTATCTCATTTATTTGCTTATTTTTGTCTGGATTACTATAATTTCTGGAATTTTAATTTTTATAACACTTAAGGCAATGTATGGGTGGAGAAAGTACTTCTACTGTTGTAGCACATAAGTTGGGTAACATATTATCTGGTGTCAAGTTTAAATTGGCTGTTAGGTTCAACACCGTAGAAAAACTGCAGCTTTGATAAACCACAATGGGGTGTGTTTTTTAAGCTTCAATAATGTATAATGCAAGCAGCTGTTAGTTGATATGAGCCACTCATTATACCATTGTTAACTGTTAAATGTATATCTATAATAAAAAAAGGATCATGCGATTCTTTTAGTTTGTTGTACAATAGGGTTCGAATGTCAGGTCTTGTAACTGCTTCTCATTCTAGGAAGTAAGTGTGATCTAGATCTTTTGGTTTATTTTTCAGGCTGCGGCCATGCCAAAATCAGGGGCTCAGAAACCATCTGCAGCAGACGATGAAGACATGGATCCAACGGTGCGATTCTTCTCTTGGTATTTATATTAGATGGTTAGAGCTGTGCTCAAATATTCTATCTATGTCAGTTTGAGATCATATTCTTTCTAAAGACGGCATATGTTGTCTGTGAAAACTGCAAACATTTACCAAAGTTGTTCACTGCACCTGTTATCCGTCTTTTAATGCTCTGCGAGTTAACGATTTTATTGAACGTGTGGTAGTAATATTTAACAGTCAAATCCTTCATGCATTGATTATAAAGAAAGACATATTTTATTGATAGAATTATTCTTCTTCTCGTTTAAAACCACTAATAACTTAGAATATATTTAATCAACATAAATTTAAGCACCACATTTTTGTTGGATATTCTTTTATATTGATGAATTGATGGTTGATCAGTGCAGTACGTTAAGAAAGAACCAATGGCTTTTAGGCTTTTTGTCATCACAAGAAGCTCTAGAATATCATCTAGCATGCAATTTTTCTTACTTTCGTAGTCATATAGGGATCAATAAACCTTTTTAGAGTCAACACTTTCAGTATATATAAAGATGTTTAAAAACTATATTTCGTTATCATAAACATTTTGTTTTTCTGTGAAGAAACAAATGTACCCACTAAAATCCCACTCATGGTCTGAATATTTTTGTGGATGCAGCAATATTTTGAGAATCGATTGAAAACACTTGATGCTCAAAAGGCAGCAGGATTGAATCCCTACCCTCACAAATTTCATGTCTCAATGTCCATTCTTGAATATATTGAGAAATATGAAACCTTAGATAGTGGGGACCACTTGGAGGATGTTCAAGTTTCTTTGGCTGGTGAGCAGAATTTTTTAACATCAATCTTTTACATGCATTTAACATTTAACAATATTATAATAAATGATGATAATTGTGTTCTTGGTAGGGAGACTGATGAACAAACGGTCTTCTTCATCAAAGCTCTTCTTTTATGATTTGCATGGTTCTGGCGGGAAAGTGCAAGTTATGGCTGATGCAAGGTAAATACCCCTTTATATGTATTCAATTATTGTCTGCAATATTAGCATACTTGTTTGAACATGGTTCAAACTGGCTCATTTCTTTAATTATTTGCAGGAGATCTGATTTGGATGAAGCTGAATTCTCTAAGTACCATTCTGGTGTGAAGCGTGGAGATATTGTTGGTATCGTTGGATTTCCAGGTTCGCAATTTCAACTTGCAACTTTGTTATGTTACTTTATCAATGGTCTTGGTATAAGAGTGAGAGAGTACTGTGATAAAGAGCGTAGATAGTTGGTATGCTATATATGATTACAAAAGCTATTATTTTAATCGCATTTGCATTTTTGAATAAATTCATTTAGGAGATTGTAAGCATGCTGCATGCACTATAAGTACACGTGACTTTTGACCCTAGTAACTGGCTTGAATCATTTAGCTCGTTTCTTTTCTAGCTAAGTGGGTTGATATTTGTATCAACCCACTTCAAAAAAAATGGATCGAATTGGCACTTTAATTTTATCATACTAGTTCAGGTTTTCATATTTTTTTTCTTTTATGGCAGGTAAGAGCAAAAGGGGAGAGCTGAGTATTTTCCCAAAATCGTTCACAGTTTTATCACATTGTCTACATATGATGCCAAGGCAAAAAAATGCAGCTGCTGCAGATAATCCTAATGCAAAGGTACAAACCTTGTTATATTTGCCTATTTAAATTTGTTTGGCTTCTCTAATGACTTGAAGTTGCATTATTAATCGACAGAAAATTGATGCTTGGACTCCAGGAAGTGGTAGAAATCCTGATGCATATATATTAAAAGATCAGGTATTTAATTTAATATTAGCTATTGTTGGATTGTGTGTATCTCATACCTAGTGGCTAGTGGTGGCAAAAGGGTAAAATCAAAAAAAGTTGGCTAATATGGAAACAGGTCAAAAGTGCCAAATGGGTCGAAAACCAAAAGTGTATTTTTAGTGCTTAAAATCTCTTCCATATATGTTCAGAAATTTTGGATTATTTGTAAATTATATATACATATTTTTACATTTGATGACTATCAATAATAATTTCAAGAGCAAGTGTTCGGCATCAACCAAAGTTGGCCGTTTCAGCCTTTACAAAGTACCCTGTTTTGGGCTTTTGGCCCCCTTTCCGCCTCACCATTTATTTATTTATTTATACGTTTACCTCTTTAACACTAGTGCATATATTTATGGTAGGAAACACGATACCGTCAAAGATATTTGGATCTTATGGTAAACTCAGAAGTCAGACATATATTCAAGACCCGTTCAAAAGTTGTATCTTATATTAGACGTTTTCTTGACAATCTTGATTTTTTGGAGGTAAACTACTAACTTAGTTTTTCTCTTAACCCTTTTTTAAAAATTTTATTGCTAATTATTTTTATTAAAGGTTGAAACTCCCATGATGAACATGATTGCTGGTGGAGCAGCTGCACGTCCATTTGTGACTCACCACAATGATTTAAACATGACGCTATACATGCGAATTGCACCCGAACTTTATCTGAAGGAGCTTGTGGTTGGTGGACTTGAACGTGTATATGAGATTGGAAAACAGTTCAGAAATGAGGGAATTGATTTGACACATAATCCTGAATTCACAACGTGTGAATTTTATATGGCTTTTGCAGATTACAATGACTTGATGGAACTAACTGAACAAATGTTGAGTGGTAAGTGCTGAATGTTGGCAGTAATGGGTCGAGTTGGGTTGAACCGAAACATGTTTGTTAAGTTTCTTTTAAGTAATTAGTTACAATATTTATTTATTTTTAAATAATAATCTTATTTCTTTCAATATAATGATTGAGGAGGTTTGATCTTACATGTTTGACTAATTAGAGATAATAACTCGAAATGGACCAGGTATGGTGAAGGAGCTGACAGGTGGATACAAAATCAAATATCATGCAAATGGGTTGGATAATGATCCTATTGAAATCGACTTCACTCCTCCTTTCAGGTCATTTATTTACCAAGTATAAAAATTTTGATTTTATTTGTTATATTTTACTAACATTCTAAGTATTTTCAGAAGGATTGATATGATTGGAGAGTTGGAAAAAATAGCAAATCTTAACATACCCAAAGACCTTGCTGGCGAAGAAGCGAATAAATATCTTGCTGATGCATGCACCAAGTTTGACATCAAATGCCCCCACCTCAAACAACAACACGTTTGCTGGATAAAGTAATTGATTTATTTTTATATAATTACATATAACAAATCGATAATATATTTATACCAAATTCATGAGAACATTGTATTGGTGTTCTGCAATAATGATGTGTTACACTATTAATTTTAATAATTTTGGTTATGTGCAGCTTGTGGGACACTTTCTTGAGGAGACATGTGTTAATCCTGCCTTTATAATTAACCATCCTGAGATAATGAGTCCACTGGCAAAATGGCATCGATCGAAACCCGGCTTGACTGAACGATTTGAATTGTTTATCAACAAGCATGAGGTATGCCTACAATTTTATTGAGCTTATTGAGTTATTTATCTTTTCTATAGGTTTAAATTAAGCTGGTAAGACAGGTCAACTTGTCAAAACTGTTTGATCAGTTAGAGATTAAACATACCTTAATTCGTCCAAAATCACCACCTAGTCTGTCTTGTTAGTTGTTAGTTTCGTCAACCTCGTTATCAAAACATGTTACTTTTTAGTCCATGCGGAAACAGTTTGGGACGGGTTGATTTGAAGTACTTGTTTATATTGTTTAAACTTTTTTTCATATTTTTCCTTTTTTTCAGCTTGCCAATGCATACACCGAACTTAATGATCCAGTGGTACAACGTCAGCGATTTGCAGATCAACTGAAGGTACGGAACTTCCCTATACGAGAGTGTGGAGTGACCAAAATAGTTGTATTTTTTTATTATATTTAAATAATATCTTGAGATTTACGTACCAACTGTAAAACATTTCAGGATCGACAATCAGGGGATGATGAAGCAATGGCTTTGGATGAAACGTTTTGTACGGCTCTTGAATATGGTTTACCGCCAACTGGTGGTTGGGGATTGGGTATTGATAGGCTTACTATGCTGCTCACTGACTCACAGAATATTAAGGTTTCTGCATTTTCCCTTATTTCTTTATTTAGTTTTTTTTAATTATAAGTTTATTCAGAATTTTATTAATTTGGATTAGCTAAATCAATTTGTCACGTTAGAAATAATAAACATAAACATCCAATTTGTGTATAATTTCGTTCAAATCGAATCGGTTATTTTTCGGTAACGTTTTGGAGCATTAAATCTCATTCTAATTTTTATTTTGCAAACAGGAGGTTCTGCTTTTCCCGGCCATGAAGCCACAGGATGAATTGCCCGTCAAAGGTACAAACACAAGTCCTGTTTTCGTTTGTTTAACTGATTTATATTCAATTATTTGGATATCTTTTACTCCAACTAACAAAACTATCTATTTGCAGCTGTCGAAAACCTGAAAATATGAGTTCATATACGGCGTCTTCGTGTTTGTAGGCTCGAGGAACACCAAATTTTGTTCAAAACGATTCATGCCTGATTCATATCGTGTCGAAACTTATGATGCATAGCCTTTAGATGTTTGTTTGTGTTACTATTTAATGCATTACTTTGTAACAAGTTGAAATCACAATGTGCCTTTTGATCTTGAAGCTTTTATCCAAAGAATTTAATTGATATCCCACCAAGCAAATAGTGAAAATATTAACTTTTTTTGACAATCTATAAACTTTTTCGAAGTTTTTAGGTTTAGATTTAGAGGTTACTTCTTAGCATCTGTTGGTAGAGGAATCAATTCCTACTCTTGATCCGCCATGATTAGAAGGATTTTGGTTAGTAATCGGAGATGAGAGTATTAATCCGAGCTACTAATCCGAGCTACGAGCTTTTCAAGCTGAGCTGATCTGGCATGTATAGATTTGAACTTGAGACCGTTTCTGGCTCGGCTCAAACTTGACCAGCGATCAACCCTAAGTTTACTTAGATAAGCCATTTTTGAGACTTGTAAAAGACGTATTCTTCGTGTCATCAAGTTTGCATATGTAGCAAACAGTCATGATTCCTCACATTATGAACTTCACTTCTAATATTGTAGCTATATGTAATTGTACACTTAGACGTGTACAAAAAAAACCGGTTTTGAAAACCGAAGCGGAAAAAAAACCGGAAAAACCGGTTAGACAAAAACCGGTTTTTGTTCAAACCGGTCCCAAACCAACCCGAGTCACCGGTTTTGTATAGGTTATAGGTTTTGGAGATTAGACCGGGTTGAAAACCTAAAACCGGTTTGGGAAAAAACCGGTTTTTGAGGAAAAAACCGATTTAGGCAATGTATTTGGATTTTGGATGACCGGTTTGGCAAAAAAAACCGGTTTGTAAACCGGTCCTAATCGGTTTGGAAAACGGGGGTTTTGGATCCTGAAAACCGGTTCTAAAACCGGACCGGTTTTAGAAAAAAACCGGTATCACCTTCAACACCAAAAATCGGTTCGGGTTAAAAACCAGACCGGTTTGAGAAAAAAAACCGGTTTGTACATCTCTATGTACACTTAGTGAACAAGTATGTTTTTGTTTTTTTTAGGACGGCAACACATGCGCGCTTTACACCACCTAAATCCATGCAAGTACCCAACAAGTGAGTTTGAAGTTGTCACTTGGTTGAGGGAGAATTATCAATGTCAGTGGTCCAAACATGTGTCATACACAGCTTTGACTTTCTTGGGTCAATACCATTTTCTAAGAAAACTAAAAACTATAAAGAAACTTTTACTATACAATCAAAATAATAATCTCACATTCCTTTATAAGTATCTTTTGACAAAATTACAATTAAAATGGCATTGTCATGTGATGTTTTTTACTCTATTAACTGAACGGATGTTATGACAGGTATTTTCTCCCTTAGTTTTTGTGTCAAAGCGACCCGAACCGTCATCACCTTGGCTGCAGGGCCACTGAGCCTCACTTTAACATCATAATCCTTGATTTCAACAAACTCGAGAATGCCGCCCCCTGTGCCAACTAAGTATGGCCTAATCTCTGCAAGAAGCTGCAGTGTAAAGTGTCAATTCACTCAAGGTTGACTTTTTGGGTCAACATAGTACTTATTATATATCATATCTGACATGAATTTATTGTACAAATACTAAAAATAGATTATCAACTATTTTTTAGTATATAAATGTTCCATTTCTTATCAAGATATTCATGTGATACTAATAAAATACCATAAAATCTTGGGAGTTGAAAAGTAATTTCTTTGACCTCAGAAAGTCTACAAACGCCTTTTATTTAGAAGTTTTGCAAGCCTGACAACATAGGAGCGTTCGGATGTTTAGAAGTTTTGCAAGCCTGACAACATAGGAGCGTTCGGATGTGAACTTTAAAAGTCGGATTTATATAAGACGGGCCAAAAATGTGTATGCGTGTGTTTTCGCTGTTTGAAGTTGTACTAGTAAGATACACACTTAGTTTACACTTAGACTGCAAAATCCTTGCAACACGCGTATTGCTGGTAAAGCCTTAAGCAATACGTATATGTATAATGTATTTATGCGATTTTGGCAGCTCACATGAATGACTCTAGGGTGTAAACGAGCCGAGCCGAGCCCGAGCCTGACTGGGCTCGGCTCGGGCTCGTTAAGGTTTTGTGAAGCTCGAGCTCGAGCTCGGCTCGGTTCGAGCCTACGATCATGAGCTCGAGCTCGGCTCGCTAGCAAAATCCAAAGCTCGAGCTCGGCTCGGCTCGAAGTGATTTGAGAATCTCAAACGAGCTCAAAAGCTCGGCTCGAGCTCGCAAAAGCTCGACTATAACTTAGGCTCGCGAGCCCAATCGTTAAGGCTATAACTTAGGCTCGGCTGTAACTTAGGCTCGGGCTCGGGTTCGGGCTCTAGCTCGTTAAGGCTCGATTAGGCTCGCGAGCCCAACCGAGCTTTGTATCTAGGGCTCGAGCTCGGGCTCGATAACTAAACGAGCCATGTTTCAGGCTCGGGCTCGGGCTCGGGCTCGTTAAGGCTCGGCTCGTTCGAGCTTTTTACCGAGCCGATCCCGAGCCGATCTCGAGCCGCTAGGTGTCATTTACACCCCTAGACTCTAGTTAAATGATATAAGAATTTGTTTACTAAAACAGTAAATCAAGATTGTATCTACTCTATACCTTTTCAACATTCTCCTCATTCAACTCAAGGCCGGTTTCCGTGTCCATGATTTGCTCAACATCCATAATTTCAGGAATTTTGTCTCTGAGCCGAGTCTCGATTCCATTTTTTAATGTCATTGTTGAACTTGGACACGACCCACACGCTCCTTGAAGTTTTAACACAACAACAAGACCATCAATTTCATGTAAGGCGACGTTTCCACCATCAGCCATAAGCCCGGGCCTAACCTCATCCAACACTTTCTCCACATTCTCTTCGGTCAATGGAAGAACACAGGTTGGTGATATCACAAGACCTTCAAATCATATCAATTAAAAAACAAAGGTCAAGTTAAGTAATCTTTAAATTTAGTCTAAATTATTTAATTCGTTAAAGCCTAAGGGACATATTTTTTTAACAGCTCGGATAGGGTATGTAAATCCTCAAAGATACATCTGTCTAGCAGTTCACTTGGGCGACAAACGAACTTCATAAGCGAAGACGTCAAGTTCGCTTACAAGGGTAGCGAATCGCCAACTTCCAAAAAAACCACCCAAAAGTACCGGTCTCGTTCCTAAACAACTTATTTACACATTAAATTCATGCCAACATATTGGATTTCCTTGCCTTTACCATATAATACAAAAAAATCATTACTTGAACCAAAAGAAATAATGATTATGTGTCATTATACCAAAAAGATCATCTGAATTAAAAAAAGGCATAAAATTTTCACATTGTACACATTCATAATACATATGTTTGACATGAATAATATACCTGCTTTCTTTCTGAATCTTCTAGCAGAATCTAATCTAAGAAACTGATTTATTCTGAACCCACCATTCAAAAATGATTTCTGTTTCCATAAAAACAAAAACCCATCACCAATTTCAACTAAAATTACATAAAAAATAAGAAATATTAAATAAAAAAGGTACCTTTGTGGAGAGAAAAACAGGGGAAGAAGAAGGTTTATTATCATCAGTGGAATAATAATAAGAAGAGATGGATGTTGTTGATTCCAGACATCTTGTTGGAGTTGCAATTGCTCCCATCACAAGTTTTCGTTTCTTGATTATTATTATTTACAATTTTTAATGGATGAAGAGAGGGTTTGATATCTGTGGACACAAATATTGGTCACTTTTTGTCATAAAAAGTTCAGGTTCTTTTTTATCACAGGGAAGAAGATAGGATATTTGTTATTTAGATTTTGTATATTTACCAAATTGCCCTTTTAATTTTCTTTTTCTTAATAATTTTTTTTAAAAAAGAAAAAAAAGTTAATAATTAGTTTTTCTAGGATTACTTGTTTGTCCCTGTATAAATTTAATTTTTTAAATGTTAATTTTAACGTCCATCTTTTTTTTATAACGACGATTTTCTTTGTGTTTGGCCACCGCACTCCCTAAATTAGAGAGCCCTGTTGTAGAAATTTATTGTATAAATTTATTAACACACATGTACTTCAAGGAATAAAAGTGCTACGTTTCTAAAACTAAAAGGTTATGTGATAGTGGCTGATCAATCTCCTGAAGATTTAGCCTTTTTTAGTAGACAAATACTCCCAAAAAATTTAGAGAAAGACTTGAACTTGAATCAATTTTCTTCTTGATTTAATCTAAAAGATATAACTGCCTCAAATAGGCTTACAAACTAACAAACACATGAAGGGAAACATGAAATGCAGTTATGCAAAGGATGAGGGTTCATGGGTAAACATGCATAAATGGAAAATAACATTATTACCTAGTAACATTTAGACTACATATTTGCATTTATGTATTTGCACATGTAAGGTTGATGTTTTTCATTTGAATGCTTGATGACATTAGAAAGTAAAATATAGTAAAATGTTTGTAAGTTTAACATAACAACTTTGTGTATTGTTGTCATATATATAATGGGAATTATAAAAAGCCATTAGGTAGACAAATGCATAACTCTTATGTAACATGTATAACATTTAAAGCAAAGTGTTTATGCTTATTTCCCAATAATGCATGTATAATATAAAAAAGAGTCACCAAAACTAGAAAACAACATTAGAAATAGCAGTCCTTTATTGGCATAAAAAAGAGTTGAAACACTCTATGGGTACAGAGTTTCCTCTTTCCTTATTCATGACATGACCAAAATCCTTATACACAATAACTTCTTCACATATTCTTCTATAATATATCTATATTCATATATAAAAAAAAACAACTAATTTGTATACTAAACATTCACCATTGTTCCTGAGAAGCTTTGGCTGGCACTGGCAGTATAATCTCTTGAATTTGGAGGTGGTGTTAAAGAAGGTGACTCACTTTCAAGATTTGAAGGGAAGTCAGCAGAAACAGTTTCCCAAGAATGTTTCTCATTTTTCCATCGGTTTTTTCGCTCTAAGAAGGTCGGTTTTGATGGCGACTTGACCATTTCAACCTTCCAAGTCAGCATTGCAACAATTTCTGACATGGGTGGCCTTATGTTTGCTTGAGCTTGAAGGCATAGTAAAGCCACATGAATAGTTTGCATCACATCTTTTTCTATGAAACCTGCGTTTCGCATTCTTGGATCAATAAGATCGATCAGTTTTGACCTCTCGTAGAGCTTCCAAGCCTATAACCATGAAAGATAATAAACTTATTAATCATTAACTGAAACTAGAAGATGGTTAACATTGGCAATAAGTAGAAGAGTAAACGACATACGTATTCAGGGAGGTACTGCATTTCTAATGGCAGATTAAGATTTGTATTTTTCCTGCAGCTAATGATTTCCAACACAAGAACTCCAAAGCTATAAATGTCCGCCTTTTCGGATAACTGTCCTCTTATCGCATATTCAGGGGCTGTATAGCCTCTACAAAACATTAAAAACACAAGCATTACATTTGAGTTGGTTTCATAAGAACTTTGTATAATTGGAAAGTTAAGACTAATTGGGTAATGGGTCAAAATGTGTGATTTTTTGTATGGCCCGAACTAGAACTGGCCACTCTAGTTAAACAATTTTTTTTTTTTTTTTTTATTATCATCAATTGCCCGACGACCGGGCCCACCCATTTTTACACGTGGACATCTTTAATTGGAGGAAGACTTACAGTGTTCCAGCAAAGGTTGTGCTAAGATAAGCTTGGTCTTCTGGGAAGAACCGGGCCAAACCGAAATCTCCAATTCTTGGTTGAAACTTGTCATCTAGAAGAATATTACTTGCTTTAATATCTCTGTGAACAATCCGAAGGTGTGAATCCTCATGTAAGTACTGCAATCCTCGAGCAATCCCTAAGATTATTTGGAACCGAGTGTTCCAATCGAGATACTGATCGCTTTTGCCTGTTCACAAAGAAGCATAATTAGAAAGATCATTTATTTTTCATAAAAACTCACTGGGCATGAGGGTATATAGTAAATTAGTAATGAGTAGAGGTGCCATTTTCATTCGAGTTATGTTTATCTCTAACGGGTCAAACTGGTAAAAGCAAAGTAGCAATTTAACCCGTTAGAGATATAGCATAGCCAAAATCAACGACGGAATAAGAGCCACATACCATAAATAATGAGGTCCAAACTTTTGTTCTTCATGTATTCATACACAAGCAGTCTTTGGGGTCCTTCAGAACAACAACCGAGAAGTCGAACAAGATTCTTGTGTTGTATGCTTGTGATCATCCTCACCTCTGAAAGAAACTCTGCTTCTCCTTGTTGTGATTTCTCAAGGGCCAATTTTTTTACAGCAACAAGCTGCCCATCTTCTAATTTGCCCTATTAAAACCGCTTCAAGTTATAATCTTAATAGAGGTGGCAAAATAGCCAAGTCAGGGAGGTTGCATAACGGGTCAAAACAAGTTCAGGTCCATCTTTTATAAATAATTAACGCGTAAAATATGGTTACAAACCATGTTATTACAATAACAATGTAATCTTGTGAATATAAAGGCTTAGGAGGCTTTATGCATTAAACTAGACACTTTAGACAACTTTCAATCTTATGGAACCACACTTGACCCGATTTTAAGTTGTTAGTATTTGTTACCCGTTTGACCAGTTAGAGACAAAACATAGCCCGAATTAGCCCATCCATAAATCATAACTAAATAGTTCGAAATTTTGGCCTCTACGTGATATTGTTTCTATCTGTTTTTAAGGACTTTTTTCATTCTTGTTAGCAATTTTTTGGCACATGAAACAACATATGATACTGTTATGGACTAGAATCATTGCAAGGTATGGGACTTGTCCCACATCGGTTGTATGGGCAACCAATGTGGGGTTTATAACCCAAGTGGGCTCTTTCTCCCATCTGACTAGTCTTTTGGGATGAGTTCTCCTATTTGGGTTGTAACAGATACAGAATTTGGAATTTTATAAAAGAAGGTTTCATGGTACACATACCAGATAGACTGGCCCGAATCCTCCTTTTCCAAGAAGATTACTCTCACTGAAATTTTTAGTTGCCTTCTTTAGTGCTTGGAAACTATAATAGGTTGTTGTCCGAAGATTCCCACTAAAATAATCTTTCGCATCTGCGATACAATACAAAGATTTCATGATTTAGACATTGTAAGTATAATAAGATGAAGCTCAACCATCACTTAAGAGGTTTTACGCATTAAACGTACATTTAGGTCACCTTCGACATGTTTTGACCCATTCAAAACATCGTTTATCAAGCATTTTTTATTTATTTTGATTTTACATGTTTGACCCGTTAGATATAAAACATAACTAGGATAACTTGAGAGAGGTTTTATGCATAAAAGTACACTTTTGGTGACCTTTGACCCATTTGACCCATTCAAACACTAAAAAAGTGATAACCTTTTCCACTGTTTTTTCGCTTTCCCAACTTCTTTAACTGTGCTGGTTTGACAAACTTCAGAAAGACAAATACAAGAATCATCACAATCAGAAGCGCAATCAATCCCACTAGGAGAACCAACAAGAAAGGTGTAGAGTGATGATCCGGTGGGCTTTCTTGATTGAGTACTAATGGTGCTGGAGGTTCAGCTGCATTCAAAAAGTTATAGTATTATTATCAACCAAACATAATTAAGTACACATAATCAGTCAATAAACAGCAGCAGTACATCTTTTCAGACAATATGCTTGGTTTAAGAAAGTGTATGCTGTTCCAATGCGTGATGCCGGAACATATGAAAGGCCAAGGCGTTCGTTATTAAAAAATACTAAGAAAGATTTTAACTTTTGAACGCTAAATTGTAAGATATTCTTGTCATCGCTTGTCAGATTTGTTAAATCGATGGTCTAGATTGTTTAAATACTCAAACCCATTTCCCAATCGATGATTGGATTCGTTCAATCAGACTAGAAAAACTCAGACCCATTGCAATCAACCGTCCAATTTGTTCAAATACTGGTCGACCACTAAAGGCACTGCATGAGACCGCATCATGTGATGTACACATTATGCGCTCTGCATGCACACATTCAAAATAACATGTCCAAAAAAATTGCGAGAATTTTAATATTTAAATTATAAACCAAAACTTAAACATATATAAATTATGTAAATTACAAATTCCATATCATGTTTAATAAAATTATTATTTTTTGTTACATCTATATCAATACACGTTAAAAAATATACAAAAACTAAAAACTCAAAAAATAATGAGCAATTAATGAACCGAGCTTAAGCTCAACATTTTAGCTCGTTAGCGTAGACAAACCAAGCCCAAGCCCAAGCCCAACATGACTTAGCTCCAGACAACTCGTTTACAACCCTTCTCAATATGTGTAAAACAAATTACCTTCAAGTGCACGACGACGCATTGTTCTTTCTCACAAACTTCACCAAAATATGTATTGACAACTCCCCAACTGCTCATCCGAGAGGAAAAAAAAATGGTATGTTTTTATAAAAAAAAAAACAACCAAAAATCTTTAACTTATTTTTTTTTCTTGGGTGGACTCTAGAGTGATCAAGAGAATGCAAGAGAAACCAATGACAATGTGGTAATAATCGAATAAGACATAATGTAGCATTTGAGATATCCATGTGTTGATAAAATCTAAGGTTAAAGAGAATAAAAAAATATAAAAAAAAAACATTGTGTTGTTGAAGGCGGCAAATGGTGTTAGGAACAAGAAAGAATGATTGGTGCTTTGCTGTAATTCGGTTTCTGACAACAAAACTTAAGTACAAATATTATTATTGTTCCTAACGTTTGTCGTCACGTGTAATATGTTACCAAGTCTCCAACCAGTTGACGGGAAACTTTGACAAAATTTTTTATCTCTCGACTATCCGGGGTACCCACCAATTGGTTACAAAAGCACCTCATACGCCCCTGGGTGAAGACATGTCTTAGGTGCCTGCCCACAGGTAGCGCTGGGTAGCCAGAACCCACCAGTTCTGAGGAAAACCTGACCCCCACCAGCTCGAAAGCACGATAGTGAAAAATCAGTAAAACCTGGTGGGATCAAGGATTGAGCTGGCACCTCAAGGAGGCTAAGCTCTACCCATCATTTCCCCTGCCACTCCACCACAAGGGTGGGGGCAATTGTTTATCCCATTAACAATGGTGATGTGCAAGTGAGAATTGGGATGTTTTTGTTCGGTTCGGTTATTACTTAAAACCGTACCGTAACCAAATGCTTTAGTTATTAAAAAATCATAAACATTTGGTTTTGGTTCGGTAAAAGCCCGAAACGAAACGAGCCGAGCCTTATCGAGCCCAAGCTGAGCTTGAGCTTAAAACAAAGCTCGTTTATTAATTGTGCGCGAGCTCGAGCCTGGCATGTGAAGCTCGTCGGGCTCACCGAGCTTCATTTATCGAGCTCGCGAGACTATTATTTATATTTTTTTATTTAATATATTAACTAATGGATAGTAAACGAGCGGAGCCCGAGCTTAAGAAATTTCCAACGAGCTGAGCTCGAGCTCTCAATAGTTTTTCGAGCTTGAGCTAGAACCTGGTTAAGCTCGGGCTCAGCTCGTTTGTACCCATAGTTTTTGGTTATTGACCGAATCTTTGAACTGGGCTTGAATTTTAACTTGGGGGAAAATTTTGATTTGAGTTAAAAGTTTTAAATGAGCCAAGATCAAATTTTTGTGTTAGTTTCTTCGGCCACTATGTCAAAGAAAAACAACGATAGATGGTATGATGTGTGCTAGGCTTCTTATTTTGTAAGGTATTTTTAGTAAAAGAAAAAAGGATCTAAACACAATGATAATCAGGATGCATAAAACAAGACCGAAAGATTAGTCCAGTTTGAGATGATGTAAATGTTTGGTTAGTCCTGTAAACGAACCAAACGAACACGAATAAAGGCGTGTTTGTGTTTGTTCATTTAACTTTAACCGAACACAAACACGAACACGTAATCGAACACATTTTTGTGTTCGTGTTCGTTCATTAAGAAATTTGTCATGTTCGTGTTTGTTATGTTCGTTCGTTTAAAACTTAAACGAACAGTTCATGAACAAACATAAACGGACGTTAACAAACATAATATATGTAAGCGTTTTTCTATTACTAAAAAAACCCAATTACTAATTGTTATATTTATACAAGTAGTTAAAGTCCAATTTATGTTTATATTTATATAATACAACTAATTATGTTATTAATAACATTTAAACGAACATAAATGGACATAAATAAATGAACACAAACGGACGTTCATGAACATAAATGAACTTCCCGCCGAACAAGTTCACGAATAGTTCATGAACGTTCGGTTCATTTACAGGCCTTGTTTGGTTATTTGAGATTGTTGTAACGGTTTATGGTACTCATCAAACTGGTTGAAGTGGAATTATTGAATTACTTTCGTTAGCTTCTTGGAGATAATGTATATACCGTTTGGTTAATTTGGTTATGTCACACACTAAAACCATAATCAATCCATAACGGTTAAAGTTAATTCGATTGTTTGCTCACCCCTATGTGAATGTGAAAGAAATGTGAATGTGAAAGAAAAGGGTGAAGATAGATAGGCAAGAATAGTTTCTCTTTCACAACTACTTTTTTTTTTGAACGGCCAATAAATTGGAATCACTCACGGAACACTGGAGTATCATCGTGCCACCAATGTTATCACGCGATCATATTCCACCACCAAGTCACCAATTCAGAAGGAAACTCATAATTATGAGAAAAACCCCCTATGTGAGATTCGAACCCAGGACCATATGGTCCCTAAGTCTTATCTCACCACCAAGATGCCGCTGGGCTATAATGCCTTTGGCCTCTCTCACAACTACTAAATGTGTGTCTTAAGGCATATCATTTACGTCATAAATTAAGGCTGGGAACGGGGCTGGTTTGGGTAATATCAACTCCATACCCAATAATAAAAGTATGTCCCATACTCGGCCTGAAACATGTTGGATATCTATGGGGTAACTACAAGTCGGGTATCGGATATACCCGCGGATTCCGGTATTAACGTTAGTATATTGAAAAAACATGTCCGATATCCATTTGGAAACAAGATAGACCTAACAAGATGAGAAAAGTAGCATTGTCCTCAAGTACAAAACAACAAAGATTTTCGTAAGAACATAACAATGAAATTCACATGATGTTTACAGGTTTATGAGTGGAGCTAACGAGGAAGACAAATGTGTCGTCTTGATGTGTTGCAAAACACATGCACATTTCCTTAGTATTTTAGTAGTTTTTCGAGTCATTTATTTATTTATTGGTTTAGTTAGTTTTTGTTTATTTAGTAATTTTATAAGTTTTATTTTTTAGTCATTATTTACGTATTTTTGTTGGTTTTAGATGTTCGGGGGGAAAAGGATGTGAATCCAAGAAATAGTATTATGTTCTGAACATCCGAGCTCAAGAGTTGATGAGTAAAGAAGTCCATTTTAACGAGACAAGAAGATATTGGGCCAACAAGGTTCATTAGTTGAAGAATTAAAGCTAAATAACCAAGAAAATGAAGCCCAAAAGCAAGAAAGAAGCCTAGCCCAAAGTTGGGCCAAGTCCATTGCTGACCCCACGGGCTGCGGGTCATGAGCAAAAAGGGGTAATTCCTCGAGTAGCGCGCGTGGGGGGGGGGGTATGTTGAGAAATATTATTTTTTGTATAAAAAATATGCATTAAACCCCATATCAATACAAAAAAACCCTAATTCCCAGTATACACCTCTTGGACTAAGTTGGAGAGCTCAGTTGGAGATTTTGGAACAAAAGGAACCTACCGGAGCTATAGAACCCATATTTGAAAAGCTTTTGATTCGGTTTCAAGTTATTTAATTGTTTTTCATAGTTTTGAACATGTTTAGTTTTAATTGCTTGAACCTTGTTTTTTGTTATTATGGATGCTATGGGTAGCTAAACTTTTCGGTGGTAATTTGGGATGATGAATTAGATTTTGGTTTTTTAATTAAATACTTATGTTTTCCGTTTTGGATGTATTGAGTTACATGTGATTTAACTTTTATGTTTGATTTTTAATATTTGTGTGCTAGTACTTTGTGTTTGTTGGTTTTGATGTTATCGGAACAGAGGAATATCCCCTAGATCTAGAAGCCATTCTAGTTTGACAACTTACGTTTTCGAGCTACTTCTTGCAGTTAGGAATAACACAAGTTTAACAGGTTTTTAAAATCAATTAGCTAAGGTGTGCAATCTCTTCCCAAAGGTTACGAATATAATTCGGGATTACTAGGTTGACTAACTAGACATTATTTGATAGTTTGGTTACTGTTAGGTTTGTATAAAAAAAACTGGAAAGGCCCTCAAATTTTTAGTTCGGTTGACCTCCAAAAGGCACTGAATTTATATAATGTTATTTTTCCTTTGATGTTTAGTCTAGACATGGACAAACCGGTTTTTTTTTAAAAACCAGTTCGGGTTTTAGGGGGTTAAAAAAATCGGTTTTTTTTAAAACGGTTTGAAAACCGGTCCGGTTTTCAGACCCAAGGAGGACCAATAATCCAAACCGGTTGGGACCGGGTTGGAAACCGGTTTGTGGAAAAAACCGGTAAAAAAAAACGGTAAAAAAACCGGTAAAAACTGGTAAAAAAACCGGTTTTCAGGCTGCTGTTTGCTGCTGTTTTTCAGCTGCTGTGCAGCAAAAAAATTTTTTGTTTTTGTTTTTTGAACTATTTAAACACTACAAATTCTTATAAACACATTGTAACTTAAAAATACGATTTCATTAACTTAAAAACACGATAAAAAACATCAAAACATAAACGAATCCGAAGATAAAAAACATCAAAACATCAAAACATCAAGAAATCCGAAAACATAATCTTAAAAAACATAGTCTTAAATCTTAATAGGAAATAAGTCTTCAAACATAGTCTACTCTTCACCCGAACCGGAGTTGCTTCTTATCCATTCATCCATTTCGGCTTCATATTCCGACATTGGTTCGGTTAAGTCCGCGTTCACCTCGTCCTCGTACACTTCGCCTTCATATTCAAGTTCTCCCTCAAGTGAGCGTATGTTTTGCACCCTCTCCGCCGCATCCAAATAATCCTTCAAGCAAATCGCCATCTCTACCGAAGGTGGAGTTAGTCGCGTCCTACGTATCGAAATGACCCTGCCACTAATAGAGAAAGCGGATTCCGAAGCTACCGTAGAAGCTTGGACGGTTAGTAAATCTCGGGCCATGGCGGCTAAGACCGGAAATTGATTTTCCTTACTTTTCCACCAAGCCAACACATCAAAATTTTTAAATTCATCGGGAGTCAAACCTTGTAAATAGTTTTCGGCACCATACCTCCCAAGTTCGCTACTAGGAGTGTTACCTCTTGCACGTTTATTAGATGTGTCCAACAAAGAATTGTATAAATACATGTCCGAATCGTTTACATTTTGAGAAGCTTGTCTCAATTGCGTTTGAATGGACGACATTTGACCATAACGTTCAAAATAAACATCATACATATCCGTAAGATGTTTGTTAAATCTTGCTACCATACCTTGCGAAAAAAGTGGTTCTTTTGCCGTGTTCAACCCCAACTCGGCACAAATATTTTCAATTATATTTTCTACCCCCCCCCTATATTGTAACATGGGTTTAAAGCGGATGCACAAGTAAAAACCGGCGGTAATTCCAAAAAATATTTTCTAAATTTTTCCTTCATAGTTGCCGCCATTTCTTTGTATGGACTACCTCTACATTCCATTTCCCCTAATTTTCTAGTCATGTTATATAACTTGTGAAGTGTTATACAACTTGTGGGATAATAAACTCCCGACAAAGCGGTGGTTGAAGCTTTAAAAACTTGTAGCATTTCCGAAACCGCTTCAATAACATTCCAATTCAATGGGTGGTATGGTGCCGCTTTTCCCCGACTAACCAAAATTTCATGAAATGCATTTAAACTACCTTTTTGCAACACGTGTTTTTCGAACATGTTACAAGTGGAACTCCATCTTGTTGGACAATCCCAATTCGGACCCAAACAAATGCAATTCACACTTTTACAAAATTTTATATAGTTAGCATGCCTTGTGTTGTTGCTATAAATATCGCGTAACATTCTTCGAAAACCTTCTCTTTGTGTTTCAATAATTTTTAGACCATCTTGAACGGCCAAATTGATTATGTGTGCGACACAACGACTATGAAAAAATACCCCTTCACAAATAGGTTGGTATTTTAATTTTAATTGTGTGATTGCCGCGGTATTATTCGACGCGTTATCAAAAGATATTGATAAAATCTTGTTTTCTAACTTAAACGTTCGAATAACTTTGTCAATCATATTAAAAATATTTGTACCGGTGTGAGGGTAATCAAACAATCGAAACGCAATAGTTCGTTTCATCATTTGCCAAGAAGACGGTTCAATCCAATGGGCCGTTACACAAATATAAGAGTCGGGTGAACCGTGTGGTGCGGACCAAACATCACTTGTTAAGTTAACACCGGTTTCTAAATTTTCAAAATAACTAATTAATTAATTCATTTTTTGCTTGTTTCCATCTTTTTAAACAATCACGTCTAAGAGTAGCACGACTTACATGTGTGTATCTTGGTTGAAGCGTTCTTTGAATAAGCCTCGTCAAACGTGGGTTGTCAAAATGATTGAAAGGCAACGTTTCTTGTATGACAAAATTCCCCATTTCTTCGCGAACCGCTTCCAAGTTGTACACAAACAAGTCGCCTTCTTGTGTGATCGAGGCTCCACCTTGAGAATTTTTTTGTTCTTTCAAAATTTTACAATATGGTTTTTCCACGTGGTCTCTCAAGGTCGAGTTAGCATCATGTTTAAGCATAGCCGAACAATATTTGCATCTCGCCTTGTTTGGACCAAAAGTCATAACACACAAATCAAAGTGTTTCCAAACAAGTGGGTTTCTTTTCGTGGGAACCACCTTAACAACCGTGGGTTGGGATGAAGAAGCACCAACTTCGTGCGAACCGGTTTGGCTTTTAGGAGTTGGTGGTTGTGAAGATGCCATTTTTCTTAGAAAGTAGAGATTAATTTGTGAGAAAGTAGATGAAGAATGCAAGATTTAGAGAGTGTTTTTGATGGTGTGATTGATCCTAAACATTAAGGGGTATTTATAGTATGATTGTGGGTCAAAAATCCCAAAAAAAACCAAAAAAAACGGCTAGTTTTTGGCTCCAAACGGCTATATAGCCGTTATGTAACGGTCAAAAACCGGTTTTTAAACCGGTTTTTTTTCGGGTTTTACAAAAACCGGTTTTCAAACCGGGTTACACTTCAAACCGGTTTTCAAACCGGGTTTCAAACCGGTTTTTATACATAACCGGTTTTCAAACCAGTCTAGGATCCAGAAACCCAAACCTATCCAAAACCGGGCTGTGGGGTCGGGTTGGGACCGGTTTTTAAAAAAACCGGTTTTTGTGAAACCGGTTTACCAGTTTTTTTTTTCGGGCCGGGTTGAAAAACCGGTTTTTTTGTCCATGTCTAGTTTAGTCATGCTATTTATTTATTAACATTGGACATTTTCCACCTTTCTTAAAACTTCTCTTTACGATTCAGGCTTATTTATTTCTTTTACATTCACCTATATCTCGTAACAATATACATTTGGTAATAATTTTCGTTTGATTTCAACACCGAATATAAATTATAACTTATATTTTGGACATAGAAAAAATTATTAGAAAAAACAAAAATATAATACAAGATCTGAATCGCAAAGTTTAATGCAATGATGTTTTTATATCATATAAGGTTCTCCATGGACCATGCAATATCTAGTTGAATTCGTTCCACAATAGGTAACTTAATGAAAATTTTAAGTCATTATCATGTTACTCATACTCTTTATATGTTTCACATGTTAATGCATGAAGAAACAATAATAAATAAAATATGTGCTACAATGATCTGAGCATCACGTGCTCTATGCATCCTCTCCTACAAAAGTGTTCGTTGAATGGGATATATTCTTTGTAGTGGTAGTTATTTATATATAAGAACTTATACCACACCCTAAGCTCCCATCATCCAAATTATCAAAGGCATTCTCAATCATAATCCCCCTTGTCTTTCTCTCTCTCTTCCTAAAGTACTTTTGTTGGAAAATAGTTCGTTTGAGTATCGACTCGGACTTAAGTTTCTACATGGCAAAGGTTTACCCAGAAACCATCATTCCAGTTGCAAACGGTAAGAATCCAGTTGTCTTGACGGTGTGGAAGAAGTCGTTGCTCTACAATTGTGATGGGTTTACAGTGTACGACTCCAATGGCAATCTAGCATTTCGAGTAGACAACTATATGACCAAGGGAAACCGGGAGATTGTTCTCATGGATACATACGGCTGTAGTCTCCACACCATTAGACGCAAGGTATATTTCGTTATATTTAACTTCTATAAAAAATCATCTTAAAGTTACACACACTATGATTAGTGACATGATTTATTATTACCAGGTTTTAAGCCTATCCGAAAACTTTCTAGTGTACAACGGTGAAAGCGAAGTAAATCCACGATTTTCAGTGACCAAACACATGAACGTTTTGAACAAAAAGTCACTCGCATATGTGAGCATAGTAGGATCATCAAAGTACAAGAACAAAAGAAATATGATGTATGAGATTGAAGGATCATATGCTCACAAGTCCTGCATGGTGTATGATGATAGGCACCGATGTGTTGCTGAAATTAGGAGGAAAGAAGCGAAAAGAGGGGTTGCTCTTGGAGGAGATGTTTTTGATTTGGTTGTACAACCGTCGATCGACCCTGCCATCGCTATGGCCCTCGTCATTGTTCTCGATCAAATGTTTGATTCTCCTAGGCACTTCTTTACATAGTGTTACGGACAACATGGTAATCAAGCACTAGATCAATTATAAAGAGAAGAATCTTAAGAGAAGAAAAAGTTTACTCAACTCAATTCCTCATTTTTGGTATTTTGTTCGTTACTTAAACGAACAATTATAGCTTATAATTACAACCTCTTAATATTCAACAATTACTATTAACCACCTATTTTGTATGATATGTAACACATAGATTTGGACACAACAACCTGTATAGTTACCAGTGTTGTGTGAGTCATAATTTTGTCAAATTCCATTTTACTTTTATGCTAGTTACTACTTCAACTCCTGGAAATTAATCAACAGTGCATTATTATTATACCCCTTGATTTGTATTGTTTTCCAATCAATAAAAAACACTTATTTTGTAATTTTTGGTCCAACCGATAGAATGCTATTGCGCTTGACACAACAGATTCGGTTTATCATCTAGAGAAAAGATAAAGTACAATTATGTACTAAAATGTGTGTCTTGTGGAATGCACCGATTGGTTATATCAGAAACTACTATTTAGGACCAGTTTTTGGCGGGATGGTTAAAACATATGAAAAGTAGACATAAAACCATTGAACCATGCATTTGGTTTTGCTGTGCTAACGAGGAAATTTATAAAAAAACGTAAAACTTAGAAAAGAATAACTAAGTTGACTTAGTATCTACGCGTTTCCACGGAACCATTAAAAAAACATAAAAACGTTGAACACATATGTGTTGCAACGTGTTAGCTCGGGAATAAAGTATAAGGGAATAAAGTTGAAAGAGAAAAAGTGTTGGGGCTAAAAATGATACATGTTTTGTGACAAATTTGTAAGAGAAGAAAACTATAGGGATTAAAAATTAAAAAATTAAAAAATAAAATGAGCAAAGAGTACAACCAACAATGCATAAAAAGTTGGTAATTAAAATGTAGATAATTTCCTATTTTTATAAATTAGGTTATAGATTTCCTTGTTAGTTAGTTTTGTTGATATTGAAGAATTGTAACGAGTCTCTAGGACTTTAGACACCCGGTTGGCTGTAGCCTCCGGGTTCAAAGCCTTTAATTCCAATCATGAGTTTTTGAGTCATATGATTACTTCCGTTTCTTTTTCACTTTTCCAAATTTACTTTAAAATCATGACAAAAAATAGAAACACATTTTAAAAAGAGTTTATAATATAAGCAAGTTATAGGTAATTGTTTATGGAAAAATATCATCATGGGTTGTCATGGTACTAGTAGACCGTGGGCTCTTCTCCCCTGTAGTGTTTCTTCTTCTGGGTGCTGGAAGAGTATAGTGAAAGTGGGTGAACTGAAAGTGTCAAACGGGTCGGCGCTCAACTCCTTTTTTAGTGGTAAACTCGGGGACGGTAAGACTTTAACTTTCTGGGGTGATGCTTGGTTAGGTGATGAACCGCTTAGAATCGCCTACCCAAACCTGTTCAGGATTGAAAAAAATAAATGGGCTAAAGTGGCGGAACGAATCAAGTTGGTTAATAACATCATAACTTTACAGTGGGATTGGAAAGCAAACCCCAGCTCTGAAGCTGAAGTTACTGAGCTGTTTCAGCTTCTTAATAGTATCCATGACATCGATTGGAAGGGTGGTCCAGATGAGTGGGCCTGGAAGCCTGATGGGGACGGCATTTTCAGCGTGAAATCGGCTAAAAGCCTTCTGCTGAGTTCGCATGAGGCTGTGCAGATCCCGAAGTTTAAGTGGAGGGTGTGAGTTCCGATCAAATGCAGGATCATGGTGTGGCGAGCTGCTCTCAACAGGCTCCCAACTAACACTGAGCTCATCAAAAGGGACGTTAATCTTCCTCATTCAGGCTGCACTTTCTGCCATGATGCTCCCGAAACCGTTTGTCACCTGTTCACAGGTTGCCCCAATTCGTATGAAGTGTGGACTCGGATTGAAGTTTGGTGTCGTTTAGCCACTAACATCTTGTTCTATGTTTCGGATGTTTTGCAAATGCGGAGAACCAGTCGCTGAATAAGAAGGCTAGAAGTATTTTAAGAGGTATTATCTACACGACCTTGTGGGCTATTTGTATCGAGCGTAACAATCGTATTTTTAATAACAAGTTTCGAAAGCGATTGAGATTGTGGAGACTATTAAATATACGACGTTCCTTTGGGTTTGTAATAGGTCTAGATGGAAAGATTTAGATTGGTCTAGTTGGTATTTGTACCCCTTGGATTGATGTAATCGTTTTTTGGGTGGCTCGTTGGTCCTTGTTTTGAGGACTTATCGGGCGTCTTGTTTATGATAGTTTCTTTTCAAAAAAAAAAGGTAAACACATGAGCCAATCAAGTTGACCAAAACTCGGTAATTTATTAAAACATGTTCACAAGTTGTTTAGACTATACTCACACCTATAAAAGAGAATCCATAAAGAAAGAATTTATTCAATGTTTTGATTTTTCTATTATCATTTAACATGTTATTGTAAAATACAAATTATGATTATAATTTTCTAAACATGATCGCGAGTTGTTTGTGTTAATCAATTCGTTGGTGAAACATGATAGAAATAAGACGTCAAAAAACGACCCACCTTGAGGTCAAACAACAATGTCAAATGAGGGAAGTATTTGGAATTTTGACGCAAATTTGGTTATGAAAAGCATGGAAGAGTTCGTGGTTCAAGAGAGTTTGTCGCTCGACCCCTTCGAAAACTTGCATTTGACAGCATTCTCTAACTACTTTATGATCATGTGCGTCTCACCACCACTAGACGTTAACATATAAATAAGTGGAAAACAACTACAAAAGATTTAACTTTAAGCTTTGAAAAGTTGAAGACCGATTTGAACTTAAGTTGCAATGTTTGGTCGGCCCACATGGGTAAAGAATGAGGGTTTATATAAATCCAGAACCAACGTTTTTGGAGGCCCAACCGAACTAAAATAAGTCAAGTAACAAAGTCAAATGAAGGAAATATTTGAAATTTTTACGCAAATGTGGTTAGGAAAAGCATGGAAGAGTTCGTGATTCAAGAGAGATTGTCGTTCACCTCAATGACAACTTATATTTGGCGGAATTCATTCAAAGAACTCTCCAACTTATTTATGATCACGTAAGTCTCACTACCATAAGACGTGAATATATTAATATGTGGAAACGGTTATAAAATATTTAATTTCAAGCTTCGAAAATTTAGTGATCGATTTGGACTAAAGTTGCAATGTTTGGTTGGCCCCCACGGGTAAAAAACACAGGGGTTTATATAAAAAAAAATTGAAAAGGGCATATTATTTTTAGTTCGTTTGGGTCTCAAAAGAAGTTGGCCCTCGATTTATAAAATGTTATTATTTTCTTTGAAGCCTAGGCATGCAATTTATTTATTAATATTGAATATTTTCTAGCTTTCTTAAAACTTCATGGTCTGGTTCTCAAAACTTTATTTATTTCTGTTACATTCATGTACATCCAGTAACAATTATAACTTTGGTAATAATTGTTGTTAGATTTCAAGACAAAATATAAATTAAAGCTTATACTTTCGGATGCAGAAAAATTTATAAAATAAAAACAAAAATATGATACAAAATCCAAAGTTTTATGGAAGTATTTATTTTAATCATATAAGGTTCTAACCATGGATCCAGTTGAATTCGTTCAAAAATAGGTGATAAATTAAAAAGGAGAATTTATATAATTTAATGACATATTTTAAGTTATTATCATGTTACCCATATTCTTATTATGTTTCATGTGTCAATGCATGAAGAAACAAAAATACATAAAACCTGTGCTATAATGATCATAAGAGCATCACATGCTTCATGCATCAAAAGTGTTCGTTGAATGGGATATATTCCTTGCAATAGTATAGTTATTATATATAAGAACGTAGACCCACACCCTAAACTCCATCATCCAAAATATTAAAGGCAATCTCAACCATCATCTTCCTTCTCTCTTGCTCTCCCTAATCTGTGCTTCTGTTAGTGAATTGTTTGTTTAAATATCGTCTGAGACATTAGTTTCTTCATGGCAAAGGTTTACCCGGAAACCATCATTTCAGATGCAAACGGTAATAATCCGACCGTCATGACGGTGTGGAAAAAGTCGTTGCTCTTCAATTGCGATGGGCTTACCGTGTACGACCACAATGGCAATCTTACATTTCGAGTAGACAACTATGTGACCAAAGGAAACCAGGAGATTGTTCTCATGGATGCCTTCGGCTGCAGTCTCCACACCATTAGACGCAAGGTATATTTATTTATATAAAAATTTCATAATTAAAGTCGTCTTAAAGTAATACACAATGATTAGTGACATGATTTATTATTACCAGGTTTTAAGCCTATCCCAAAACTTTCTAGTGTACAATGGTGAAAGTGTAGTAAATCCACGATTTTCAGTGACCAAACACATGAACGTTTTCAACAAAAAGTCACTCGCATATGTGAGCATAGTAGGATCATCAAAGTACAGGAACAAAAGAAATGTGATCTACGAGATCCAAGGATCATATGCTCACAAGTCCTGTATTGTGTATGATGACAAGAACCGATGTGTTGCCGAAATTAGGAGGAAAGAAGAGAAAAGAGGGGTTGCTCTTGGAGGAGATGTTTTTGATTTGGTAGTGCAACCGTCGATCGACCCTACCATTGCTATGGCCCTCGTCATTATTCTCGATCAAATGTTTGATTCTTCTAGGCACTTCTTTACATAATGTTATGAACAAAAATGGTAATCAAGCACAAGATCAATTATAAAGACAGCAACCTTAAGAGAAAAAAAAGTTTACTCAACTCGATTATCTTATTTTGGTATTTTGTTCGTTACTTAAACGAACAATCATAGCTTATAATTACAACCTGTTAATATTCAACAATTACTATTAACCCCCTATTTTGTATGATATGTATCACATAGATTTGGACACAACACCCTGTATAGTTACTAGTGTTGTGTGAGTCATAATTTTGTCAAATTCCATTTTATTTTTATACTAGTTACTATTTCAAGTCCTTGTGGAAAATAATCAACAGTGCATTATTAATATACCCCTTGATTTTTATAGTTTTTCAATCAATAAAAAACACTTATTTTGTAATTTTGGTCCAACTGATAGAATGTTATTGCGCTTGACACAACAAATTCCGTTTATCATCTAGAGAAAAGATAATAATTATGTACTAAAATGTGTGTCTTGTGGAATGTACCGAACTAGACGTAAAACCACTGAACCATGCATTTGGTTTTGATGTGCTAACGCTGAAATTCATAAAAAAAACATAAAACTTAGAAAAGAATAACTAAGTTGACTTAGTATTTGCGCGTTGCCACAGAACCATTAAACAAAAAAAACATATAAACGTTCAACAACACACATGTGTTGCAGCGTGTTAGCTCGCAAAAGTTAGACCGAAATATTAAACGAAAATTTTGTAAATGATGGAAGGTATAAGGGAATAAAGTTGAAAGAGAAAAGTGTTGGGGCTAAAAATGCTACATGTTTAGTGACAAATTTGTAAGAGAAGAAAACTATAAGGATTAAAAATTAAAAAATAAACAAAGCGAAGAGTACAGCAAACAATGCATAAAAAAGTTGATAATTAAAATATAGATAATTTCCTATTTTTATAAATTAGGATCTAGTGTTCCTTGTTAGTTAGTTTTATCGATATTGAAGAATTGTAATCAGTCTCTAGTACTTCAGACAGCCGTTTGGCTGTAACCTTTGGGTTCAAAACCTTTGAATCCAATCATGAGTTTTTGAGTCATTTGATCACTTCTGTTTATTTGTCACTTTCCCAATTAACTTTAAAATCATGACAAAAAATAGAGACACATTTTAAAAAGAGTTTATAACAGAAGTAGGTTATAGGTAAACACATGAGCCAATCAAGTTGACCAAAACCCGACAATTTATCAAAACATGTTCACAAGTTGTTTAGACTATACTCATACCTATAAAAGAGAATCCATAAAGAAAGAATCTATTCAATGTTTTAATTTTTCTGTTATCACTTAACATATTATTTTTTAAATACAAATTATGGTTATAATTTTCTAAACATTATCGTGAGTTGTTTGTGTTAATCAATTCGTTAGTGAAACATAATAGAAATAATAAGACGTCGGAAAACGACCCACCTTGAGGTCAAACAACAATTTCAAATGAGGGAAGAAATGTGGTTATGGAAAGCATGGAAGAGTTTGTGATTCAAGAGAGTTTGTCGCTCGACCCCTTCGAAAACTTGATTTGACAGAATTCTTTCAAAGAATTCTTCTCTAACTGCTTTATGATCTTGTACGTCTTATCAGTGGCGGAACCAGAAACTTTTAATCGAGGGGTCGTAATGTATATGTATATACTGATCGAATGATCACATCAACTAATGTATGGACATGCACCTAAGCATAAATTTAGATACCCTATATCCAAAATAAAAATTACGCTACCAATAAATTTTTCTTCTAGACCGGTCACTGTAAATAACATAAAATATTTAGATATCATTTTGTTTAATACTACAAATTTATTCATCGGTTGTCATGGTGTGTAATACTTATTGAAATCCAAACGCACCTCATCGCAATGTGCGGGACCCTAGTTATGTAAATTAATAATATAAGAAATGACATTTTTTTAAACTAAATCAAATAAACTAAGAAATTGAAAATCAATAAAAAGTGAAAATTCTAGTAAAATGAAAGGCTTACGTTAAATTAATATCAGTTAATAAAGATAATTATCATAATTTAGTATGTAGAAATTTAGTAGTATGATACTTTATTTTATTATTTATAAATCAAATTAAAATATTAGAAAAGAAAGGTGTACTGCTAGGAAATGACATTGACAAAATATTCAGACTTCTCTATTAAATTGTATAATGACAAAACTTCCTATACATTATTTTCTTCACACAACTTGAGTTGCAGGACTTTAAACGTTGAATAAATCGGCAAAAATTTACAGTGAACACTTCTTACAATATTCTTCATTCTATTGTAATTAATCTAACAAAGAAACTTGGGGGTCAGAATACAAAAACCCACATGATGATCCACCGGTGGCTGGAGGCTCCTGACCCCGTGTAGTTTCATCCTTGCATCTCACCACCACTAACGTTAATATATTAATATAAGGAAAACGACTACAAAAGATTCAAGTTTAAGCTTTGAAAACTTGAAGACCGATTTGAACTTAGGTTGCAATGTTTGGTCGGCCACACGGGTAAAGAATGAGGGTTTATATAAATCCAGAAAAACGTTTTTGGAGGCCCAACCGGACTAAAATAAGTCAAGTAACAAAGTCAAATGAGGGAAATATTTGAAATTTTTATGCAAATGTGGTTAGGAAAAGTATGGAAGAGTTCTTGATTCAAGAGAGATTGTCATCCACCCCTATGACAACTTACATTTGATGGAATTCATTCAAAAAACTCTTCAACTTATTTATGATCACGTAAGTCTCACTACCATAAGACGTGAATATATTAATATGTGGAAACGTTTATAAAATATTTAGATTTAAGCTTCGAAAATTTAAAGACCGGTTTGGACTTAAGTTGCAATGTTTGGTTTCCCCCACGAGTAAAGAAACGGGGGTTTGTATAAAAAAAAGTTGAAAAGGGCATATTATTTTAGTTCGTTTGGGTCTCAAAAGAATTTTGCCCTCGATTTATAAAATGTTATTATTTTCTTGAAGCTTAGGCATGCAATTTATTTATTAATATTGAATATTTTCTAGCTTTCTTAAAAATTCTCTAACAATTCATGGTTTGGTTCTCAAAACTTTATTTATTTCTGTTACATTCATGTACATCTAGTAACAATTATAACTTTGGTAATAATTGTTAGATTTCAAGACAAAATATAAATTAAAGCTTATACTTTCGGATGCAGAAAAATTTATTAAATGAAAACAAAAATATGATACAAAATCCAAAGTTTTATGGAAGGATTTATTTTAATCATACTAGCAAGAAAGCCCGCGCGTTGCAGCGGGTGTTCCTACCAAATGACTAAAATATCCTTTAGAGAATAAGAAAATTACACATATTTGCATTCTTCACCTTTGATTCAAGAGTGGACTTTGTCTTTCCTGCTGCATTTCCAAACATTGTCTTACTAAACATTTCATGTCTAAGTGACAATTTAAACCCATTTGCTTATTAACGGGTCAATTTGGATAATACTTTTCCTTATAAGCCCAAATATGAAATATTTAAATTATTCTTCAGTAAATATTAGTTTTCTAAACATATCTGACAGTATCTATAAAAAATAATATTTTTGGGGCAAAAAGTGTTTTTGGCCAACCCAATCCCTTAAGACTCATTATACCCAACCAGCCTGGCCTGCTCATTTCGCCACCTACAAATGGAAAGAATGCAAGCCAGTGACATACAGAAGGGCCATTCAATTTATGGTTTTGATTAGCTCCCGCAATAACAACGTTTCCAACTTCCTTTTCATCAGAGGCGTCTACTGCACCATTACTAATACTTCCATATCCTGCAACTTCTGTTGCTTCTTTATCATTAGCACTTTTAGCATTTCTTGCAGCCATATGCACAATTTACCATCATAACAAATCATTCTATCAAATTAAGTCTACAACTTAATCATGAATTTTATGTAAATTCCTTGAAAGATCAAAAATTGAATTCAAATTTAGAAGAAAAAAAAGCAAGAAACTTCACCATTTCAATGTGGTCCTCCTTCAGTTTATTGGCAACAGGTTCAAATGCAGCGCCATTCTGCATGGATGTCTTGATTTCAATAAGTGGCGCAATTTTCCAGTTGTCACCGGCATTTACTTTGCTTTAGAAATAAAATATAATAAGTTAATATCAAAACTGAAAAAGAGAAATGAAAGAATGAAATACATAAAAGAGCTACTGTATTACCAATTTTATTAAGAACTTTGTTTGGCAATACATATCCAGTACTTTCATCTTCTGAATGAGCAATATTATCTCTCCACTCACAAAGTCCCTGCATTCCACAAGAAACAGCCCTTGAATATATTATTAGCGTATCTTTTAACAGAGAAAAGAGAAAGCAATGACTTACTGTAACAATCACAAGTTGCTGGCCGTTGAGATCAGCATCATACAACCTAAATCAACCCCCAAATAAGACTGCTATTATGTGACCAAAAGTGAACCTATGAGTGTTCCACATAAACAATCATTCATTTTAAACGGTGTTGCTTTAGGAAAATTCATAACCGAGTGCTATGAAAAAAAACATACATGTTACAACTGTAAGTACTTATAAAAAAATTAAGAATTTTTAAGCTATTATGCATACATAGGTGGTACAAGTATTCAAAAGTTCACCTCTAGAGTTGGAAAATGAAAAACTATAGCATTAATCATGGATCACCTATGAAACAAAACAGAAAAAAATATATTCTTTCTTTACTCAACCCCATATATACCACAAATATATAAACTGAGAATAACATCTTTATTAGAATGTAAATATAACTTTATATTTCTGTTTGTTTATGTACATTTGAACATATTACTCGTATATTTGTATATATGTTAGTAGATATAGAAGCTAGACATTATTAAGTTGTAATAGTTAGTATATGGGTCAAAATGGATGGGAACAAGGCTGCAACAAAGAAAGATCACAACAAAGATATCAAGGCTGCAACAAACGGACACAAAGACTAAACGAACAGGCTGCAAATGAACAGAAACAATATGAAACAAAAGTGCAGCAGCATATTCGAAAAGAAGCGGGACAAAAGGTGAAAAGACCAAACTGCCCTTACAGTTATTTGGCGGCAAATTGAACGGTGACAGTTAAACAACACAATGATTCAACAGAAACTGTCATTGACTTATGTCTCTTCACAACATATAAATAGGAGATTTCGCATAACTTTTCTGATTACCAAGAAAATTTCCAAAAGTTCTATTGTCTTTGTATTCTGAAGTTCTATCCGAACATATTCCTAATATAATTCAGTTTGTTCGATTGTTCGATCTATTGTTTTCATAGTTATTGTGTATTTGATTGACAAATTATCCGCTGCAAATCAATTCTGGGCCAACAAACTGGTATCAGAGCCAAGTTTGTCAATCAAAGCAATTCATTTTTCATTCAAAACCTTCGGTCTGAATTAGTTCCTTTCTGTTTCAAGTCTGCAGTGTTCAAAACCATACATACTTCGAATTCTTCTGTTGAACTCTCTGTCAAAATCTTTCACTCAAACATTCTCAGTCCGATTATTAAATTGGATTTGTTCAACATGTCTGAAAAATCGATAAATTCCTATTATAATCCTGAAATCCACTACAAAGCATCACAAAGGAACCGTAGAGAAAAGAAGGCAGAATTAAGAAGGAGAGGAATAGAGACGAGAACTTGTTTCTATTGCCACACACCGGGTCACATCATTGGTGCATGCCCCATAAGGGAGAAAGATGAAAACGCACAACTAATTAAAGATGCCATAGACACCGGCATAAGTTACTATCCACAAGAAAGGTTGCACAATGAAGAAGAATACATCCTTAAAGGATCCGGCTTTGGTACTTGGAGAGATGTTTGGTATGTAAGTCCCAAAAAATCAGAATCATATAAGTGGAAACCTTGAATACTTTCTCAAATTAAAGAAATCTTTTGGTGTAGAAAGTAGAATTAAGAATGACTTTGTTTTTATAAGGGGTGTGGGTATGGTTTGTATAGAAGCCGAAGAAAACTCTCTAATTATACCCAATGTATTTTACTCAAATGACTTAGAAGACAACATATTAAGTCTACCCCAATTAAAACTACAAGGTTTCATAGTTAAGATTGATGGGAATACATGTAGTGTCCTAAACATGTTCAAAAATGAAAGTATGCAATTTAAGTTGTTAAAAGACAACAAAGATGATAAGGAATCTATGTTGAGGGAATTAGGAGATGATCATGATCATGAACAAAGAAAAAACGAGTACCTAAACAAGTACTTTGAAGAACTATCCCTCAATGCCGAAGAAAATATAAAACAAATGGAAGAGTCAGTTCATGATCTAGAAATAGATTCCATAGAAAAGTGCATTGAATTTTTGGACATAATAGATCAATTAAAGTATCCATGGGCTCATAGGGATTTATTGAAGGATCACTTCCTTCGTATGATAGATTGGTTTCTAAACTTTATTTAAATGTGACCAATCGGCCAATCCCACCCGTAATGGATCAAGGAAAGAAAATACATCTATTTGATCTATACATACTAGTTAAGAGAGAGGGAGGACACGAAAGGGTATCAAAGTATAATATTTGGGTGGTGATAGCAAAAGAATTGGGGTTAGATTATGAAGACAAGGATAATTTAAGACTTCTTTATGCTAAGTATTTGGATGTTTTGGAGTGGCAATACCAAGTGTACAAAACAGCCATGAACATTGCAAATAATAATGAAAAGAATGGAGTTGGATGTAGTGAAGTTAGAGAAACCGGTTTAGTAACAAAACTTATGAACTTACTTCACCAAAACTCAACAACAATGCATGAAGACTATGCTCTTTACATGGGAGGAGATTGGGAATCAGCAAATCAATCAATCAAGAAGCGCAAATTCGACTTCTCTCAAGTGGAAAAGGCATTGAAGGAAGCAATGGACACCCTACCGAGATCATCCATGAAGCCAAGTTATATTTAAGGGAGGGTGTTTAGAATGTAAATATAACTTTATATTTCTGTTTGTTTATGTACATTTGAACATATTACTCGTATATTTGTATATATGTTAGTAGATATAGAAGCTAGACATTATTAAGTTGTAATAGTTAGTATATGGGTCAAAATGGATGGGAACAAGGCTGCAACAAAGAAAGATCACAACAAAGATATCAAGGCTGCAACAAACGGACACAAAGACTAAACGAACAGGCTGCAAATGAACAGAAACAATATGAAACAAAAGTGCAGCAGCATATTCGAAAAGAAGCGGGACAAAAGGTGAAAAGACCAAACTGCCCTTACAGTTATTTGGCGGCAAATTGAACCGGTGACAGTTAAACAACACAACGATTCAACAGAAACTGTCATTGACTCATGTCTCTTCACAACATATAAATAGGAGATGTCGCATAACTTTTCTGATTACCAAGAAAATTTCCAAAAGTTCTATTGTCTTTGTATTCTAAAGTTCTATCCGAACATATTCCTAATATAATTCAGTTTGTTCGATTGTTCGATCTATTGTTTTCATAGTTATTGTGTATTTGATTGACAAATTATCCGCTGCAAATCAATTCTGGGCCAACAATCTTTATGAACTAAAGTTATAGCTTGATGGGTGAAAGGTAAGCAAACCCAAATATAGTTTCTACCTAGAATTATAACTGAACATAGTAGGGACATACTATGATACCTAATCATTGCATGCTACGTCATCCAGAATCTTATCCTCTACAAACATAGTTATATAACCAATGATTAATACCATCATTAAGTGAATACCTAAATTCATAAAACATCATCACCGTATATAATATTGATTGAAAAACTTCCTTGAACTACAAAAATAGGTACAAAAATGAAAAACTTATAATCATTTGTAACTTCACTATACGGTTTGCTGCGAATAGAGGAAAAATTCAGGCTTTTCGTTTCTTTTCATTTCATGGCTCCCAATCACCATTCCTTAACAGAACTGTAATAGAGCCAACAAAATGAAAATTTCATATGGTCGTTGATCGAGTTGAGCTTAAATTTGACATTTATGTAATACCAGGGAGAATGATACAAACCGTCAATTAAATAAGACATGCTTTATGTATGTAAAAGTAGAATAACACAAATGAATTGTTGCTTGAATGGCCGTCGGTGAGCCGATATGGCTCAATAGTCTTTTGGCTTCACGTATCTCTGTCACCATTGTCTTCTGATCTGTAAACATTATATTCAAGGCAGTTAGGTTTCGATTGAGAGGGTAAAAATGAGGCTAACTACAGCTATAACCTTTTATAATTTGATGGAAATGGTACAAAAGTGGCAAATATCATGGATGAAAAAAATAAGAATAGAGTGAAAAAAGAATTATATACAACTATCACCTAATTTCAACAAGGGGCAATTTAATAAAAAGTAATTAATGTTGATGTACGTATGTGATGATGAAAATGGTGTTTAACTCACAGTAGTTATTTCAAGTAATTGCTTTGTTATGTGTTATTCGTAAGAGTCAAGTTAGTGGGTCAAAGTAATAGGTCAAGTAGGTGTGTTAGTTGTTTCATGTTTTTATGCCTTAAGGTAGTGAACCAGTTGTTAGGATGGCTATATAAACAACTTCGTGCAAGTCTTCAGATTATGAATCGAGTCTCTAAATTCTCTCAAGTCTCAAGCTTCTTTCTATTTTCTTTGGACCATTTGGTTAACTATTCGGTTGGTATCAGTTGGAAGTGCTATTAGGGTGTGGGGAGTCGTACACATCCAATCAGGTTACAATAAAATTTGAGCTTTTCTTCACCGAAATTGATTATTAATGTTAGGAAATTTAAAAGCACCTAAACCGAAACAGTTTAGATACCAGTTTTTAAATCGAAACATACAAGATCAAACTGGGCTAAAACGGGCAAGTTTCAAACAGGTTTCATCCACAGTTTATTTTTATTGTAAAAAGCATAATGTGTTAAGATTTTACCGGATCAAAATAGAACTGCATCAAAAACTCTATATCAGTTACTACTTTCAATATTAATATGTCATGTTTATTAAATTAACCAAGCTAATTAACTATGTTAAATCAAGTAATAAAAATCAATGACCTGCTGAAACCTAATTATTTACTCTTGTGCAATATTTAAAACATTTATACATCATATATCAAAGAAAAAAAAATACAAACAACCATGAAATGCATACCTGCAAGTTGTCGAGATAGAGTGCGATCTGAAGTGTAAGGGGACGCTATTTGCAATGCCTTTTCTTAATGAGTTGATTTGGAACTTTTTCTATCTCTTATCCCTATCAAATGAAACATAGAAAAAAGCTTACTAAAATTAACTGTTTAGGGTCTACCCAACCCACATACAACTGCTTCGGGTCTACTTAACCCAACCCAACCCAGTTACTTGTAAAGTAGTATCTCTAACATAGAAAAATTAGCTAAAATAAAGAGTGGTTAACCTGACCCAACCCCAGACCTTAATACATTAAATCAAGCCCATGAGGGAAAAAATTCCTGTATTGATTGTTTATAATTAGCATAACCATATAAACATTTCATACCACTTCATTCAACAAATTTACTTGAAATTCGTGAATAATTAAAGTCATAAGAATAGCAAAAAAGAAAACTAAAAAAATTGAAACCCTGAAATGGACGATACCCAAAATTATGCGGACCAAGTACTTTATGTCGAAAGCTCCAATCACTGTTTTGCGTTTACACCAACATTTATAGCCTATTATCTCTGATCTATTTTACATGCCTAAAAGTTATTCCAATGCTTTTTTTATCGGGATTTATCAAAAAGTTGGAGGGCATACTCCAACAACCCATGCTTTTTTTTTTTGGAACAAAGAATACAGCATGACCACATTCAAAATTTCTCTTTATACAAACTTCCTCTAAGAATTGCAATGCAAATTAACAGATATATGTCTGGATATAACTAAACCGTTTCCAAAAGCTTGATGTTTCCCATTGAATTTGCAGCAACTAAAAACGGATAAATAACTACCATAAACTTATATCAAGTGTAGATACTCATCGCTGCGTACCTAAATCGAACAAATTCAAGCAATACATGATTAACATCAATTAAATACCCTAACAAATTCAATGGTTGTCGATTCAAGCTTTTTTCCTTAACCTGATATTCGTTATCCATGATATTTTAGTGTGTTTTTATAGAGTCTGTGGGTAGATGCAAAGGAGTTGGGGTGAAGATGACTCACATAGTAATATGGTGTGAGGATGGCTTATAGAATATGAAGGACTGGTAGAAAAATTACTTTCCTCAACAGAGCTAGTAGTGTCGGAAAAGAATTGCCCATTGGTATTTAACTTAAGCATTTTGCCCAAACATTCTCTGACCCGAACCAAAGCAATCATTCTTTTCTAAATGACATGTTCTGTCCTGGGTTCTCCATTCCGTCCTTCTAGACATTTTTTAAGATTTAACCAAAAGGAGAAACAAATGCAAAATCAAAGCACAAAACCATAACAAATGATAGAATACATACCCCACCAATGAAAAACACCACACTCCATAACCAACATGAATAACACCTACAAACACAAAAGATGATAACATTACAAATGGTTGATGACACAGAAGTTAAAATCTCTTCTAAAATTGGTTAATAAATTGTTTCACCCAATTTTATAGTTAGGTAATCTCTATTACTAATTCAAAATTATAAACTTTTAAGTTACATAAAAGAATATTTACCAACCGATAAAGTGGAGACCTTTAACCGTGTTGATGATTGATGTACATGATGAAGAGACTTCAATGTACATTTAACCCCATTCAATGATGGGGCGTTTGAGAAGAAGAGTGAAAGTAATGTGAGGTCGATTAGTCTGGACAAAGGGCAGGGATGGAAAACACTTTTAGGTTTTAACTAAAATGTGAATACAAATTTACTAATATACCCTTCTAAGTGTCTTAATGTTCCACAAAGTTCCAATTATACCCTCATTATGTAAGCATAAATCATTTGTGCATGTTGCTTCTTAAGTTGTACGGAATTGAAAATTACTATCCTAGCCGTCACTCTCTCCTTAATCTATCTATACATATAATAAACCAAAGCCATTTTAATGACATGGCACTCAAAGAGACATTCTTCTCATTGGGTGTGCCATGTGTCATCCCATGTGGCATTGAGATATTGTAGAAAAAAAATAATTTAAAAACAAAATTAGATTTTTCTCTTTTATGTTTCCTCCCATAATTTTTTAAACGTTAATATCTTTTATATAAGAGATTTTTTAAAGAAAAAAATTACACCAAATGAACGAGCGTTTTATTATCTTTTCAACGAGTACCATAGTGCTATATAAAAAACGGGGGAAAAACGACTATTTTTTGTTGGATTTTGTTCAAACAGGAAAAAAAACACAAAATGTTCAGGTAAATCATTAATCATGAAATCAGTAAATATGTATTCTATTTTCAACATGCGTTAGCATTGAAGTTATACATTGTTTTAGGTTAGATATATTAGAGTTATACATTGTTTAAGGTTATGCGTTAACATTGGAGATATATTTTTAATTGTTTTAGGTTAGCTGCTACCCGAAGCTTTCATGCATGTAACTGTAAAGCGCATCATTATATTTCATATGTAAAATTAATATGTCATATTAGATTTTTTCAACCCCGGACGTTTCCGGGGTATAATCTAGTAAGATAATATAGATAAGGTTCTAACCATGGATCCAGTTGAATTCGTTCCAAAATAGGTGATAAATTAAAAAGGAAAATTTATATAATTTAATGACATATTTTAAGTTATTTTCATGTTACCCATATTCTTTATATGTTTCATGTGTCAATGCATGAAGAAACAAAAATAAATAAAACCTGTGCTATAATGATCATAAGAGCATCACATGCTTTATGCATCAAAAGTGTTCGTTGAATGGGATATATTCCTTGCAATAGTATAGTTATTATATATAAGAACGTAGACCCACACCCTAAACTCCCATCATCCAAAATATTAAAGGCAATCTCAACCATCATCTTCCTTCTCTCTCGCTCTCCCTAATCTGTGCTTCTGTTAGTGAATTGTTTGTTTAAGTATCGTCTGGGACATTAGTTTCTTCATGGCAAAAGTTTACCCGGAAACCATCATTTCATTGCAAACAGTAATAATCCGACCGTCATGACGGTGTGGAAAAAGTCGTTGCTCTTCAATTGCGATGGGTTTACCGTGTACGACCGCAATGGCAATCTTACATTTCGAGTAGACAACTATATGACCAAAGGAAACCAGGAGATTGTTCTCATGGATGCCTTCGGCTGCAGTCTCCACACCATTAGGCGCAAGGTATATTTATTTATATAAAAATTTCATAATTAAAGTCGTCTTAAAGTAATACACAATATGATTAGTGACATGATTTATTATTACCAGTTTTTAAGCCTATCCGAAAACTTTCTAGTGTACAACGGTGAAAGTATAGTAAACCCACGATTTTCAGTGACCAAACACATGAATGTTTTGAACAAAAAGTCACTCGCATATGTGAGCATAGTGGGATCATCAAAGTATAGGAACAAAGAAATGTGATCTACGAGATCGAAGGATCATATGCTCACAAGTCCTGCATGGTGTATGATGATAGGCACCGATGTGTTGCTGAAATTAGGAGGAAAGAAGCGAAAAGAGGGGTTGCTCTTGGAGGAGATGTTTTTGATTTGGTGGTACAACCGTCGATCGACCCTGCCATCGCTATGGCCCTCGTCATTGTTCTCGATCAAATGTTTGATTCTTCATAGGCACTTCTTTACATAATGGTTATAAAGAGAAGCACCTTAAGAGAAGAAATCGTTTACTCAACTCGATTCTCTCATTTTGGTATTTTGTTCGTTACTTAAACGAACAATCATAGCTTATAATTACAACCTCTTAATATACAACAATTACCATTAACCCCCTATTTTGTATGATATGTAACACATAGATTTGGACACAACAACATGAATAGTTACTAGTGTTGTGTGAGTCATACGGTGGAAAATAATCAACATAATTTGTATGATATGTAACACATAGATTTTGTCAAATTCCATTTTACTTTTATACTAGTTACTATTTCAACTCCTTGTATCATACTCTAGAAAATAATCATTAGTGCATTAGTGATATACCCGTTGATTTTTATAGTTTTCCAATCAATAAAAAACACTTATTTTGTAAGTTGTGGTCCAATTGATAGAATGCTATTACGCTTAATTGACACAACAGATTATGTACTAAAATGTGTGTCTTGTGGAATGCACCCGATTGATTATATCAGAAACTACTATTTAGGACCACTTTCTGGCGGGATGGTTAAAACGAATGAAAAGTAGACGTAAAACCATTGAATATTCATGCATTTGGTTTTGATGTGCTAATGCGGCAATTAAAAAAAAACATAAAACTTACAAAAGAATGACTAAGTTGACTTAACCATTAAACAAAAAAAAAACATAAAAGCGTTGAACAACACACATGTGTAGCAGCGTGTTAGTTCGCAAAATTTAGACTGAAATATTAAACGAAAATTTTGTAAAAGATGGAAAGTATAAGGAAAAAAGTTGAAAGTAAAATGTGTTGGGCTAAAAATGATACATGTTTTGTGACAAATTTGTGAGAGAAGAAAACTATAGGGATTAAAAATTAAAAAATAAACAAAGCAAAGAGTAAAACCAACAATGCATAAAAAAGTTGGTAATTAAAATATAGATAATTTTCTATTTTTATAAATAAGGATATAGAGTTCCTTGTTAGTTAGTTTTGTTGATATTGAAGAATTGTAACGAGTCTCTAGGACTTTAGACAACCGGTTGGCTGTGACATCCGGGTTCAAAGCCTTTGAATCAAATCATGAGTTTTTGAGTCATTTGATTACTTTCGTTTCTTTGTTACTTTCCCAATTTACTTTAAAATCATGACAAAAATAGAAACACATTTTAAAAAGATTTATAACATAAGCAGGTTATAGGTAAACACATGAGCCAATCAAGTTGATCAAAACCCGGCAATTTATCAAAACATGCTCACAAGTTGTTTAGACTATGCTCGTAAGTCATACCAATAAAAAGAGAATCCATAAAGAAAGAATCTATTCAATGTTTTGATTTTTCTATTATCACTTAACTTGTTTTTTTAAAATACAAAATTATGATTATAATTTTCTAAACATGATCGCGAGTTGTTTGTGTTAATCAATTCGTTGGTGAAACATGATAGAAATATGACGTCGAAAAATGACCCACCTTGAGGTCAAACAACAATGTCAAATAAGGGAAGTATTTGGAATGTTTATGCAAATGTGGTTATGAAAAGTATGGAAGAGTTCGAGATTCAAGAGAGTTTGTCGCTCGACCCTTCGACAACATGCATTTGACAGAATTCTTTCAATGAATTCTCTAACTGCTTTATGATCATGTACGTCTCACCACTACTAGAGGTTAATATATTAATATGCGGAAAACGGCTACAAAAGGTTTAAGTTTAAGCTTTGAAAACTTGAAGACCGATTTGAACTTAAGTTGCAATGAATGGTCGGCCCACATGGGCAAGAATGGGGTTTATATAAATCCAGAACCAACGTTTTTGGAGGCCCAACCGAACTAAAATAAGTCAAGTAACAAAGTCAAATGAGGGAAACATTCGAAATGTTTACGCAAATGTGGTTAGGAAAAGCATGGAAGAGTTCATGATTCAAGAGAGATTGTCGTTCACCCTAATGATCACTTACATTTGATGAATTCACTCAAAGAACTCTTCAACTTATTTATGATCATGTAAGTCTAACTACCATCTTATGTGAATATATTAATATGTGGAAACGGTTATAAAGTATTTAATTTTAGGCTTTGAAAAATTAATGAGCGGTTTGGACTTAAGTTGTAATGTTTGATTGGCTCCCACGGGTAAAGAAATGGCGGTTTATATAAAAAAATTGAAAAGGGCATTATTTTTAGTTCGTTTGGTCTCAAAAGAAGTTGGCCCTTGATTTATAAATTGTTGTTATTTTCTTTGAAGCTTAGGCATGCAATTTATTTATTAGTATTTAATATTAATTTCTCTTTCTTTCTTAAACTTCTCTAATGATTCATGGTCTGGTTCTCAAAACTTTATTTATTTCTTTTACATTTATGTATGTCTGGTAACAATTTTAACTTTGGTAATAATTGTTGTTAGATTTCAAGACAAAATATAAATTAAAGCCTAAACTTTCAGATGTAGAAAAATTTATAGAATAAAAACAAACATATGATACAAGATCTGAAATACACGTAAGTTTTATGGAAGGATTTTTTTAATCATATAAGTTCTAACCATGGATCTAGTTGAATTCGTTCCAAAATAGGTCATAAATTAAAAAAGAAGCATTTATATGATTTAATGACATTTTTTAAGTTATTATCATGTTACCCATACTCTTTATAATGTTTCACGTTTTAATGCATGAAGAAATAGTAATAAATAAAATATGTGCTACAATGATAAGCATCACATGCTCCATGCATCCCCTTATACAAAAGTGTTTGTTGAATGGGATATATTCCTTGTAGTGGTAATTTTTTATATATAAGAACGTATACCCACACCCTAAACTCCCATCATCCAAAAATTTTATAGGCATTCTCAACCATAAATCATCTCCCTTCTCTCTATCTCCCTAATCTGTGCTTCTGTTGGTGAATTGTTCATTTAAGCATCGACTGCGACATTAGTATCTTCATGGCAAAGGTTTACCCGAAACCATCATTCCAGTCGCAAATGGTAAGAATCCAGTCGTCTTGACGGTGTGGAAAAAGTCGTTGCTCTTCAATTGCGATGGGTTTACGGTGTATGACCCCAATGGCAATCTTACATTTCGAGTAGACAACTATATGGCCAAAGGAAACCAGGAGATTGTTCTCATGGATGCCTTTGGCTCGCAGTCTCCACACCATTAGGCGCAAGGTATATTTATTTATATAAAAATTTCATAATTAAAGTCGTCTTAAAGTAATACACAATATGATTACTGACATGATTTATTATTACCAGGTTTTAAGCGTATCCGAAAAACTTTCTAGTGTACAACGTGAAAGTGTAGTAAACCCACGATTTTCAGTGACCAAACACATGAATGTTTTGAACAAAAAGTCACTCGCATATGTGAGCATAGTGGGATCATCAAAGTATAGGAACAAAAAGAAATGTGATCTACGAGATCGAAGGATCATATGCTCACAAGTCCTGCATGGTGTATGATGACAGGCACCGGTGTGTTGTTGAAATTAGAGGAAAGAAGCGAAAAGAGGGGTTGCTCTTGGAGGAGATGTTTTTGATTTGGTGGTACAACCGTCGATCGACCCTGCCATAGCTATGGCCCTCGTCATTGTTCTCGATCAAATGTTTGATTCTTCTAGGCACTTCTTTACATAATGGTTATAAGAGAAGCACCTTAGAGAAGAAAACGTTTACTCAACTCGATTCTCTCATTTTGGTATTTTGTTCGTTACTTAAACGAACAATCATAGCTTATTAATTACAACCTCTTAATATACAACAATTACCATGAACCCCTATTTTGTATGATATGTAACACATAGATTTGGACACAACAAATGAATAGTTACTAGTGTTGTGTGAGTCATACGGTGGAAAATAATCAACATAATTTGTATGATATGTAACACATAGATTTTGTCAAATTCCATTTTACTTTATACTAGTTACTATTTCAACTCCTTGTATGTGACACCCGGCAAACTCAGGTTAATAACATGGTTTGGGTCAAAGTCTACCTTAACAGTCACGCGTACAGTATACTTAACTAGGTCGGTTAAGTCGTGTTATAGTTAGGGAGTCATTAGTACAACCTAGAGGATCGTTAGATAGTCGGCCATTTAACCAGGTTTGCAAGGATTGGCGATTCGTGGAATCGTTTAAACCTTAGTAAAAAACACAAGTCTCGAGTCCCGGGAATTGGTGAACGAGTGTCAATGTGTTTGGTTACATGTATTATGTGTTTATAATCTTTATGTGACTTGTCGGTATGGGAAAACATGTTAACATATGTTAAAACGGAGTTTAACGCGCCAAAATACGCAGAAACAGACCCTATAGGCGATTATGCAGAGGCTGAAGGCGATTAGCCTCTGTAATCGCCTATAAGGGAAGGCGATTGGGGTTTTTCTGAGGGCGATTAGGCCCTAATCGCCTATAGCTATAGGCGATTAGGAGCCATAACGCCTGAAACTGCTGCATATCGCCTGACGTGTTTTAAACAACTAGAAACGCCTATAAATACCACCCTTGACCTCCAAAACACCTCTAATGCAACCCTAGCCGTCTCATAACATATCCCAACTCCCAAACACCCTCTGGAACACGTTTTAGCATCAAAACACCTATTTTCAAGCTTTACACATCAAATCCTCATAAAACCAAGGTGTGTTCTTCATTCCCCAAACCTTTGAATGATTGTGTTTTACTCCCTAAAGGTCCAGACCTGATGTATAAACATTTGTGTCTTTGAAAACCTATGAAAATCGTTTCTAAACAAGTCCAACCATTATGCATGTTGTATGTGTTAAATATGATTAAAAGATAGGATTTTTATGATTCAAAATGGATTGTTATATGTTATTAAGGTGTTTACAGCTTGTTTATGATAGGATGATGATGTCTTAGGAGTTTGGATGGTTTTGAAGGTGTATTGTGAATGTTGAGTATTTTGACCCATTTGAATGACCTTGAATGATTTTGGATGATAGGAGTGTTTTGCTAGTTGTTTGATGTTAGGGTTTGTTGTAGATTGATGTTAGAACAGTAGGGGATGATCGGACAACGTGATAACATGATGAAATCTGAGATATTTGCTATTTAGGTAAAAGTTATGCATGTTGATGTGATGTTTTCATGCTAAGTATACTATTTTGGAAAAGGCTTGCATTCGGGACTGGTAGGACGATGATAAGCTAGGGTTTTGCTTGAAAAATGTTTGATAATGTTGTATGATCGATATTGGTGTTTCCACACGTTCCGGATCTGATTTGGAGGGTTAAACGCGCGAAAAACCGGAACAGATCTGCTGAAGGCGTTTGGGGACCCTAATCGCCTATGCTATAGGCGATTGGGAGCCCAATCGCCTGATATGGGAACCTAATCGCCTATAGTATAGGCGATTGGGGCCTAATTGCCTTCATTTCATGCGATTATGATCCTAATTGCTAGTTAAGTCCTGAATTGCATGTCTTACGACCTAATCGCCCTGATAAACTCCTGAATTGCATACCACATGACCCTAATCGCCTATATTAAGGGCGATTAGCCCCATAATCGCCTGATTGACTTTCATAATCGCTCAGTTGACTTTTCCTAATCGCCTGTACTGCTGCTGTAAGTGCATTTTGGCATTTCGAGACCCGATTTGACACCTAGGAACATGCTAGGAACCCCGTATCATACCTGATAAAATTGGTAACACGCGCTCGCGTTGGGCTTATTTACTGTACTGTTTGAACTATGTGTTAGACTTGTTGAACCTTAACGTATGTTAAGTGTGATTGCATGATTGTATGTTTGAGAGTGCAAGTATAACACGGGGAGTTTCGGGTCACCAATGGGATGTCGAGTCTTGTACATTGGGTCAGTTTTTAACAGTCAACGTGTTTTCAAACGAACCTGGTTATGGTCTGGACATCTAGGGACTAACTAACCTACGGGTTATTAGTCTAAGTACTTGTAACTGTTATATGTTAGGTCGCCGCTTTACGGGACTAGCATAGCTTGCTGATTTTATTCATTAATCGAAGTAACGCAACCTAAGGTGATTCACGGCCCCACTTTAACTGGTTTTACTTTTGGGGGAGAAAACATGCGTGGAACTATGTTTTGAGAACTTTGTCATACTATGGTTTATTTTGAGTTACTATACGATCTTTTAAGTCCCGGGGAAAACCATGAATGTGCGGTGTAAGCACACACGGGAAATGTGGATTGATCTATTGGGCGTGACCTGCCACACTCGTCGGCTTGGAGGCCGGGCGGGTGCATGTTGTCTCGACCTTGTAACATTGTGACTTGTGACATTATTCGGGCTGTAACTTTGGTAACTTGTGACGTGTCTAGTAATGGTTTCCAGTCGTAGTAGTAACAAAACATACGCCTAGCTAGCGTACCTTGATTGAACGTTTTATAGTATGGACAGGTGGAACTTGGTATACTTTTGTAACTTAGTAACTTTTGTTAAAACTGTGAACTCACCGGCATTTTTGTGCTGACGTACTTTTGGCATGTTCTTCTCAGGTCGCTAAGGTAGCAAAGAGGACTAGGGCGCACGCGTCTGCACGACGTCTAGTTTAGGATCATGTCTCTCTTATGTTTAACTGTTTGAAATTACTTTTGGATTTTGAACTTGTAACAAAGCTTCCGCTACAGTCTTATGGTTTCAAACTTATGTTTTAAAAATAGCATATGTTCACATAGTGTTGTTTATTGTGATCGTTGACTTGGATCCTGGTTTGTCACGCGCCTCGCGGTAAAACCCCGCAGGTGGATTTTGAGGGTGTGACATTGTATCATACTCTAGAAATAATCATTAGTGCATTAGTGATATACCCGTTGATTTTATAGTTTTTCAATCAAAAAAAAACAATTATTTTGTAAGTTGTGGTCCAATTGATAGAATGCTATTACGCTTAATTGACACAACAGATTATGTACTAAAATGTGTGTCTTGTGGAATGCAACCGATTGATTATATCAGAAACTACTATTTAGGACCACTTTCTGGCGGGATGGTTAAAACGAATGAAAAGTAGACATAAAACCATTGAATATTCATGCATTTGGTTTTGATGTGCTAATGCGGCAATTTAAAAAAAAACATAAAACTTTACAAAAGAATGACTAAGTTGACTTAGCCATTAAAAAAAAAAAAACATAAAAGCCTTGAACAACACACATGTGTAGTAGCGTGTTAGCTTGCAAAATTTAGACTGAAATTTAAAATGAAAAATTTTGTAAAAGATGGAAAGTATAAGGAAAAAAGTTGAAAGTAAAATGTGTTGGGGCTAAAATGATAACATGGTTGTGACAAATTTGTGAGAGAAGAAACTACAGGGATTAAAAATTAAAAAATAAACAAAGCAAAGAGTAAAACCAACAATGCATAAAAAAGTTGGTAATTTAAATATAGATAATTTTCTATTTTTTAAATAAGGATATAGAGTTCCTTGTTAGTTGTTTTGTTGATATTGAAGAATTGTAACGAGTCTCTAGGACTTTAGACAACCGGTTGGCTGTGACATCCGGGTTTCAAAGCCTTTGAATCAAATCATGAGTTTTTGAGTCATTTGATTACTTTCGTTTCTTTGTTACTTTCCCAATTTACTTTAAAATCATGACAAAAATAGAAACACATTTTAAAAAGATTTATAACTAAGCAGGTTATAGGTAAAATCAAGTTGATCAAAACCCGGCAATTTATCAAAACATGCTCACAAGTTTTTTAGCTACGCTCATAAGTCATACCAATAAAAAGAGAATCCATAAAGAAAGAATCTATTCAATGTTTTGATTTTTCTATTATCACTTAACTTGTTTTTTTAAAATACAATTATGATTATAATTTTCTAAACATGATCGCGAGTTGTTTGTGTTAATCAATTCGTTGGTGAAACATGATAGAAATATGACGTCGAAAAATGACCCACCTTGAGGTCAAACAACAA